>JAMKCH010006730.1:0-38846 GCA_023653785.1 Ophioderma brevispina | reverse complement strand
GCATGATTTTGTAAGCCCCATAGAGTACTGTGTAAAATTAATATTGGTCGACCAAAATGAGGCACATTTTCGCTCATAACTTCCAAACCAAACATCTCTTGGCTCTAAGATTCCACAGGGTAAATGAGAAAAATAGTAGCTTTCTTCTGATACCAAAATGTTGACCACTTCCGGTAAAATCTGGGGCTTCTGGAATCTGGGGACGAGGCTATTAGCGATCGGGCCATGGACCTTTAACACCCTTATTGGGTGCAATTTAAGCCAGTTAACCTTGCTGTGTGGAGGTTAGTTATTGTGCTCTGTTCTCTGACCATGCCAAAGAAATGTTACGATTGTCATGATTGTGTTGACAAATCCCAATTGTCATTGTGTTTCCTGTTCACTCATGCACATCAAACTAAAGATTTTCTTTGGCAAAACACACAACACAGCTTTCAGTGACCCCAATAGTTTAGTGCAGTTGCCACCTGGTGGTCACAAGTTTTGGTGCTCATCCTGTGCTTAAAAAGAAGTGTGTTTAAGGACACATTTTTTACTATAACTTTGTTATTTCTAGTCCTAGTTAAAGGTGCAACAAGAGATTTGGAGGCACCCAGATATTGTGTCATAATAGTGATTCCATAAAGATTAGACACTCAATAGATCTCTTACCTTGTATTTGGCTACAGAAATGTCTTAAAAGAGAGAAAAAAGGTGATTTTAACTTGCTTATATTTCAATATAAAACATAGGCTGAATTTCGTATTTGCTCCTATACGAAATAAGAAATTTCACAATTTTTGTACCAAAGAAATATTTCTCAGCTTAATCCTTTCAGATGGGGATATTTTTGATGGAAAGCTTTACATCATTTTTTTTTTTTTTTTTTTTCATCTATCAAAATAGCAGATATAGCAGCTATATCATCTCAAATATTCTCTTCAACTGTGACTATCAAAATATCAGATAGACTCTATCATCTATCAAAATGGCAAAACACCATGCACTATCAAAATATCACCAATATATCATGGTCTTTTTTGAAAATATCAGAATATTCCCCTATCTTTTAACACACGTCTATCACTTGCTATCCTCAAAAAGACCAATCCTGCACCTTCCTCTCATGCACACCAAACTAAAGATTTTCTTTGGCAAAACACACAACACAGCTTTCAGTGAGCCCAATAGTTTAGTGCAGTTGCCACCTGGTGGTCACAAGTTTTGGTGCTCATCCTGTGCTTAAAATCGAAGTGTGTTTAAGGACACATTTTTTACTATAACTTTGTTATTTCTAGTCCTAGTAAGCAGCCTCTCCTACTACTATAAATTATATATTCTTTCTTACTAACATAATTTTAACTTGATAAATTTTGATTTTTTTTCTGATCGTTCCTATCAGTGGTTAACCATCAATTATTAGCACAGTCAGTAATTTCACTCATTTTTTTTTTCCCAAGAGTCAAAGACCCTTGAGGTCAAATTGTCAAGAGTCAAAATGAAAAATGAAGGGTCAAAATTGTATTTATTGAAAATTGAAGTGTGAACATGCATTATTATTTTTTTTTTTTTTTTTTTTTCAATAGATCTCTTACCTTGTATTTGGCTACAGAAATGTCTTAAAAGAGAGAAAAAAGGTGATTTTAACTTGCTTATATTTCAATATAAAACATAGGCTGAATTTCGTATTTGCTCCTATACGAAATAAGAAATTTCACAATTTTTGTACCAAAGAAATATTTCTCAGCTTAATCCTTTCAGATGGGGATATTTTTGATGGAAAGCTTTACATCAGGGCAAAAATCAGAATTTTCAAATTTTTTAGGGACACCTGTTATTTGAAATCTCTCGTTGCACCTTTAAGTAAGCAACCTCTCCTACTACTATAAATTATATATTCTTTCTTACTAACATAATTTTAACTTGATAAATTTTGATTTTTTTTTCTGATCGTTCCTATCAGTGGTTAACCATCAATTATTAGCACAGTCAGTAATTTCACTCATTTTTTTTCCCAAGAGTCAAAGACCCTTGAGGTCAAATTGTCAAGAGTCAAAATGAAAAATGAAGGGTCAAAATTGTATTTATTGAAAATTGAAGTGTGAACATGCATTATTATTGGCTATTGCGTCTACCATCAAAACCGCAAGTTTGTTTCCCAAGGTACTTGACTGGGTGTATGTGCAAGTGGCAGGCTCTCATATCAAGTAGAGAACACAATACAGATAAATCGGAACAAGCACCTTTAAAGACACTTTCATCAGTGATTCATCCGAAAGAGTAAAAAATTTGAAATTTGCAGGAATAGCTTAAAAGTGAAGGATAAGTCCACAGGTAGAATTCTCATAAGTTACTTTTTCCAACTGAAGAATTGGGAAGAATTTTGTATCGTGCCACCACCCAATGAATTCGGCAGCCTCAACGGAATAAACTGCATGTTGAAGGATGTGGTGGCAGAAAACTAAATTCATCCCAGTGTCGGTACGGACAGTCATGACAGTAATGACTAATATATCCGGTTTTGTCCTTATTAGGAATATGTCATCCTGTCCTAGAGACATGAATTAAGGAACATGCTTACAAGGCTTTGGTAAGACCTAAGTTGGAATACTCAGCAGCACTGTGTGGAGCCATATGGGCAAGTGAACTCTCTAAAAATATACCGTTCTGATGCTATGTGCTAGGAAAGCGAAGGACATCTTTTGAACCTAACACCTATAGATGATATCTATCGCTCCTCTACCAACTATGCCTTGATAGCTTAATTGGTAAGAGCGTTGTTCGTGTTATACGAAGATCGCCGGTTCGAATCCGGCCAAGCACACGTTTTTGGTTTTTTTTCCAACACTGTCATGTGCTGGCCATCTCCAGGGAAAGATTAATAAATATACATCCTTGTCTACCTGGAGAACTAAGTAGTTAAATTTCAGAGCATGTTCTGTGTTGAGAAAACTTGCATCTATCTCAGTAGAAGAATAAAATGTTTAATAAGCAGTAATTTCATATTAAAAGTGCATATCCTTGAGAAAAGCTTATTCTCAAAATTTGAGCTGATCCCGGTCTTGCGGTTTTGTGTTATGAGCAATTACTCGTTTCCCATGGTCCCATAGGCTACTGTACTGTAATTTCTGTCCGTTTACGGGCAGAAAATACAAAATTGCGAATTTCTTACAGATGCGACTGAATTTGCACGTAAGATTGGGCACACGTAGATTACTAAGGCTAACGGTTCAGATGATATAAAAATCTCAACATTTTTTAGGTAAGTCGGGGGGGATGAGGCTGAGGATCACGAAATGCCCCTTTAACCCTAACCCGCACGAGATGCAATGAGATGCAACAATTCCTTGGTACCGATCGGAAATTGCATCTCATTGCATCTCGGACTTTAACAACTATTTTTTGTCGCGAAAATGACTCTCATTGCATCTCATTGCACCTCGGACCGTTTCCCCGCAGGAGACGAATGATTCTCATTGCACTCGGACGTCTTCCTAGAAAATGACGCGTTGCTTCTCATTGCATCTCGGACGTCTTCCCGGAAAATGACGCATTGCTTCTCATTGCATCTCGGACGTCTTCCCGGAAAACTTGCATCTACCTCAGTAGAAGAATAAAATGTTTAATAAGCAGTAATTTCATATTAACCCTAACCCGCACGAGATGCAATGAGATGCAACAATTCCTTGGTACCGGTCGGAAATTGCATCTCATTGCATCTCGGACTTTAACAACTATTTTTTGTCGCGAAAATGACTCTCATTGCATCTCGTTGCACCTCGGACCGTTTCCCCGCAGGAGACGAATGATTCTCATTGCATCTCGTACGTCTTCCCGGAAAATAACGCGTTGGTTCTCATTGCATCTCGGACGTCTTCCCGGAAAATGACGTGTTGCTTCTCATTGCATCTCTGATATCTTCCCGGGAAACGACGCGTTGCTTCTCATTGCATCTCGGACGTCTTCCCGGAAAACAACGCGTTGGTTCTCATTGCTTCTCGGCCGTTAACGACTTTACGCTACTTATTCCGGTGCCGGGAAAAGGTCCGGGATGCAATGAGATGCAAAATTTGCTTCTCATTGCATCTCGAAAGTCAAAAATAAAAAAAAAATGATTCTCATTGCATCTCGGACGATGTTCGGCAAAACCACCCGTGACGGGTTAGGGTTAATATATGAAATGTCCCTAAACCACGCCCACACTTCCCCAACTTCGGGCCAACGTTGGTGGCTTTTGGTTCGACGGTGCCTTGCCGACTGTGACCAATATGACCATTGCCGACCAGAGATTGTCGACATTGGCCCAATGTAGTTTTGCTATTTGGGTGGCTTTCAGTGGCGGTGCCAGACTTCTTTTTCTGGGGGGAGGCAAATGGAGGGAAAAGTGAGATTTTTTGGGGGGGAAATATCCAAAATATGAAGATTTTTAAACCATTTTTGGCCCCAAATCACTGATTTTTGCCGAAATTCTGATTTGATCTGGCCCCAAATTTGTCATGTTTTGGCTGGGGGACAGTCCTAACCCCGTGCCCCCTTCTGGCGCAGCCACTGGTGGCATTCCGACATTGGGCTAGTGGTGGAATTGTAACTGTTGACACTAAATTGGCATTCCAACATTGGAATACCAACTGTTATTACAGGAATGGCATTCTGGTCGCATTTCATAAATTGGTCTGTCAAATATGATGGAGCTAAATACACTTGTCTCACAAATTTTATTTTCAAAGTAAAATATTTCAGGAAGTACGAAATGTATGATAAAAAAGGTGGTGTCGTTTTGTAGCTAAATTTGTTCTTAAATGCAACAAGTCCCATTTCATTTGAGTGAATAATAGTAACGTTACATTTCAGAATGTTTCCACCATGTCAGGGTGGAGCCGGTGGAGGAGCAGCCCATACACTTGCACATAAAAAACTAAAAACACTAAATTTCTGACCTTTGTACCTAAAAATTAGTATTCACAGAAGGAAAATGTTCTTTCTCATAAGCATTGTTAAATACCTAAAGATGCAAATTTTGCAAAGAAACACCAAACATTTACACAGGGTGAGTAAAATTAGAAGGGTGGTTCAGGTTTATCAGTTTTTGTATTGTATGCTCTGCATAACCATTCTAGAGGACAAATATGAATCATATACAACAGAGCTATTCATATCATGAAGTCTGCACTTTGCTTTGAAGAAGAAGAAAGCACATGTAAACCAAAATCACTTCTTCACTGGGTGTCAAGATTTCTTACTTTATTCAATGTGTCTCCCATAAAGGACTGTGAAAATGGCACCCTTTTGCATATAGAATTACATTGTCAGGTCAAAGTTCTAGTACCCTTCTGCATAAGTGACTGTCCCTAACTTGAAGTTCTCTAGATGGCCAGTTGATACATGGCAATTTCTACTAGCTTGTTTTCTTTAGTGTGTTGTGTCATATCAAGTTATTATAGTAATATTTTGAAAGAAACGATCTGACATCACCACTCTGACACAGGAGGGAAACTTGTGGTATCTTTAATAATCACCTCAATATCTTTAAATTGAAAGCTTACAATAGAGGTGGGCTATACAGGGGAGAAAAATGATATTTCAGATAATTTTGTCCTCACTCTTATTTGATGTAGCTTGATCCCCTGAGCATTTTGACACCAATTTTGTCAAAATCGGTCAAAAAATGAGGTGCCGCCCAAAAACGCCATTTAAGGAGGGGGGGTCTGAAATTGATAAATTTGTCAATTACTGTAATTATATATGACATTTTAGCCATGTTGGTTTTTTTTTTTTTTTTTTTTTCTCTTTGTTAGAATCTGTTGACCAGATTTGGGCCTCTATTCCTCAATTCAGCACATGCAAATTTCCAGGCTTGGCTGCAGCATGAAAACCTTCTATTTTCCCTCACAGTTAACAAGTTTGTTGCAGGAACAGCACATTTCTCATAAAAGTGCACTCTTCTTCCTCTTGTTTTCATCTACAGGTACTTTATAAAAAATGGCAACCAGGGTATTTCATTGTCGTTGGATCAACATCTTCCATGTAAAGAACAATATGCTTCACAGCTGCAAACATTCGTCACCCCCATTCTGCCCTGCTTTTTTTGGCCAATGTCAAAAAGTAATTCAGCGCCATACTTCATCACACAGGCCCAGTTGGGATCAATTCCTTGCTTCATCCGCAATTCTCTGCCACTCAGGTTGAAACTGAAATTCCAAGCAAGGCGGTGTTATGAATCAAATTTTACAAGAGTTATGGATCTTCAAGGTTTGACTGAAAACTGCGACAAGAGATAGAAGATGTGATCCACAAAAAGGGTATGGCAGATGTCCATCATATTTAAGTTGGTGTATTGTTTAAGGCCTAATCAGTATTTGCTAAATCAGAAATCCAAACCATTACAAGAACAAATTTTTTTGCATGTCTGTACAAGAATCGGTATCCTAACTACATCAAAAGCAAACTAATAAGACTTTTTTTAAAAAATCGAATATTTTAGTCATTACTGTCCGTCGGACACTTACTACCCACACATAATTCAATGGAATGCAAAATCTTTGAACACTGCTATTTTTAGAGATTAACGATCCAGGGTTTTCCTCTCCCGATCCGATGGCCGATCTTTTTTTTTCCTAGTTATCGGCTAGATCACCTATACGATCCGATGATTTGTCCATATACCCTACCTCCTTTTCGGTTTTTATATAGGCGTTACTGCAGGCCATATCAGCCACAAAATATAACCATTTTCATGTTCGTTATTTCTGTCATCCCCCCAAAATGCCACATGTTGTTTGGCTGGCAGTAAGAAGATATATTTAAACAATTGTATCGATATGATTGACTGTAAGCTAACAAAAGGGCTCAGCAAAAAAAGTCGCAAGGACCTATTAATCCTATATTACATGTAATATTATGTATATTCCCACGGGCTACAAAAAGCCACAGGTACTTTCTAGAATAATTTACTGTAAGAAGCAGACAAATAGCTCATTCTTTTTGGTCCCCCGCCAACATTTTGTTGGCGAAGTGGACATAAATGGTAGCCTCCGTGTGTGTGTGCGTCCGCGCGAAATCTTTGGAACTAAGCAAGTGGGGAAAGTCCACATCATCGCAACAGAGATTATCCAAGTCTGCTGTGGGTTGGGACCAAAGTGGTTTCCATGGGCCAACAGGTCAAATCGTGTCAAATATGGGCAAAATTGGCTCAATCGCTATTAATAACGTGTGCAACCTATATCTTTTTGATTGGAGTATGGGGTCCGTCTTCGCACCATAGATGTCACCCCAGTAGCTGCGGATGAGTCGGAGGAGGGTCATGTGGCATTTGTCAAAGGTCAATGGGTCAACAATACTCAAAAAAGCTATAAACCTATCTGTGTGGTAGGATGATGAAACGTTGGTGGTGTGCATCCCAACATTCAGTGCCAAAAATTGTGACGGTCATTTCAGGCATTGCGAGGTCATCCAAGGTCAAATCACTTAATGTGGTAGGAGGATGGAAAATGGTGGTGTGGTCAACATTCAGTGCCAAAAATTTTGAAGGTCCATTTCAAGGTCATCCGAGGTCATCTCACTTAAATGTGGTAGGAGTGATGAAAATTGGTGGGCGTGGTCAACATTCAGTGCCAAAATTTTGACGGTCATTTCAAGGTCATCCGGAGGTCCACCAAGTCACATCACTAACCATGTGGTAGAGTGAAATTGGTGTTTGGTCCAACATTCAGTTCCAAAAATTTTGAAGGTTTCAAGGTCTCCGAGTCATCCAAGGTCAAATCACTAAATCATGTGGTAGGAGGATTAAATTTGGTGGGTGTGGTCACATTCAGTGCCAAAATTTTTATGTCATTTCAAGTCATCCGAGGTCATTCAAGTCAAATCACTAAACATGTGTAGGAGGCGTTAAATTTGGTGGGTGTGGTCAACATTCAAGTGCCAAAATTTTGAAGGTCGTTTCAATCAAGGTCATCCGAGTCATTCAAGGTCAAATTCCTAAAATTGGTAGGAGGATGAACTTGTGTGGGTGTGTCAACATTCATGTTAAACGTGGGAAGTCATTTCATTTTCAAGGTTCAATGTGGGTCATCCAAGGTAAAATCACTTAAGGGGCAGTGTGAACCTTTAGTTTCCGAAGTATCTATTTTGATTTGTAACTTTGGCAAATATTTGATTATTGATTAAAAGTATACATTCTAGAAAGAAATTGGACGATGAACCCGAGATCGGAAGATTAATGTACACCTTCTCCGTATTTGGAGAAAAATACTAAAACAAACAACGATTTTTTGCCCCAATTTTTCAGACAAAGCATAACAAAACAATTTGAATTTTCATGATTTTCTTATGTTATTTTTTAGAACAAGACAAATTTGTCTAGGGACGTTTTTTTTTTTTCAATTTTTTAAAAATATGAGTTTTTTTGTTATTTTGTTTATTTGTTTAAATTGTGATTTTTAACTTTTCTTTCTCCAAAATTTGAGTATCTATTTGGAGAATCTTTAGTTAGAAGTCAAAATTAAAAATTGATACAACCGTCCCTGGAGAAGACCAATTGCTATCGTAGGAACTTTAAACCTTACCTTTTACTTCGGTATTTTTTGGAGTTATCTTGTCTGATAGTTGCCAAATTTGTTGGCGAAATGTGACATTGAGAAATCCATGTTTTAGTAAACAGTGAACTTTTTCAACGCCATTTCAAGCTGTCATTTCTCAATAACTTTATCTTTGAACTTCAATATTGAGTATGTTTGTCAAGTGACAAAATACACAAACCGTATGCACAAAACAAAAAAAAATATTGAATCAAACAAAAAAACAAAGGAAAATTAAAAATTAGAAAAATTGAAATTTCATCTTGTCTAAATTAGCGCTTTGTTTAACATTTTCAAATATTATTTTTCTTTTTTTTTCCAAGATGCTTTTCCGCGCAAAGGTCCCTAAACACGCGCACTACTTCGTTACGCAGCAAAAATTCACCGCGCGACGCGATGGTGGCGCCTAGCGCCTGACGGCGTGAAATATGCTTTAAATTCCCTGTCCGCAGCCATTTTAGAACCAAGCGTTTTTTGTGATTTAAATGTTACCTGTCCCAAAACCAGGACAAAGTCGCCGGAGTACTTTAGGAGAAAGATATCAATTAAACTTGGTGTAAAATCAATAGAAAACAGAAAGAATGTCAAGGCATATATTGAATTTTTGATGGCAAAAGAAAGAGCAATGCTACTTTATACAATCATTTTAGAGTCTGGTTTTTTCTCAGCACTTAAATCTGCGGCTTTATCTCAAACTTAAATTTTCCGACTTTATCCGGGTTTTGAGGGAGCAGTCACCAATGGTCCAAAAATATCTGTTTTAAATTAAAAAAATCGGCAAAAAATACAGCTCAAGATTGTCTTCGTGGATAACCTTGTTGGTAACTATAGAACACCCCAACAGTTTGATGTTTAAATGGTGCAAAATCAGAAATTCGTGGAAAAACAAGCACCAGGGTTGACACTACCCTTTAACATGTGGTAGGAGGAATGAAATTTGTGTGTGTGTCAACAATCAGTGCCAACATTTTGTTATCGCCTTCAGTGTTATTCAGGTCAAAAAATCATTGCACATGGTGTTGTATGTCATGAAACCAGTGATTGGTCACATTCAATGCAAATTTTTTAAGGTCATGTGGGTCATTCACGGTCAAATTCACTAAACATGTGGTAGGATATGACCACTTGGTGGGTGTGTTCAACAGTTCACAGTGCCAAAATTTTGAAGGTCAGTCAATGGAAGAAACACAGTTGTTCAGAACCACTATTTTTCTATTCTACACAATCTTCCCTGAGATCTTAAAATTGTTGCTTGCTTCTTGTTCTTTAACTACTGCACTGGGCGGAGGACCTTTGTGGTTCGAGAACGCCTTGTTAAGATACAGCTTACTGTGGGCTACAAAAGCTACAAAGTTGCAGGGTGTGGCTTTTTGAAGCTTACAGGAGGGTTAGGGTTATAACTAGAGATGCACTGGGTTCATTTTTAAACTCAGAAATTGGCAACGGTGAAATATAATTATAAAAAAATGTGGTTCACATTTGCTACAAGTTCAATGAGGCATTTGGGAGGATTATGGGTAACTTTTTGAGTCAGCTCTTTTCTCATGTTTTTCCCTAAACTGGAAAAATACCCATTTTTTTTAATTTCCCCTTTTCTTTCTCATTCAGTACACGGCTGAGAATTCGGCAGGCCTCTGATATTTTTGCTGATCCGATTTTTGCAAAATCGGCCCCCGATCCCGATGTCCTATATAAATATCGGTTATCTCTAGCTATTTTCTTACTTTCCTGCAATTCTTCAGTTGGAAAATTAACTTACAAGAATTCTATAGATTTATCCTTCACGTTTGAATCTACTTCCTGCAAATTTCAAATATTTTTTGACTCTTTCGGAGTGAATCACTGATGGGGTTACTTTTAACAAGAGACCAACATATCCCAATCATTTTATCAAGGGTAATTATTAGTTAAATGTACAGTAAAGCAAACAGTTACGCAATTTTGTGCATATTTAGTGCCTGGTGGAGGGACTGACTTGCTTTTAGAATGTTAATACTCCAAATTGTGAGTCTGAGAAAGCTTCAGTTTGGACAGTGTGACTTCTATCACTCAGCAGCAAAGCCAACATCAAGTAATAACATTTACGGGCAAGATGCTAAATATCAAAGATACTCCTCTGTAAACAAATCCCCAACTCGCTGTTGTGCCTTTGGCTTGTTAAGGAACTCATGTTTCCTTGGGAATAATCATAATGGTACATTTCTTTGCTTCAATTATTTGACAAAACATATGCAAAATGAAGTTTTGCAATTGTGAACATGATGGGGAGGCTAACCAATCCAGCTATGTGTCAACCTTTCCTTCATACTTGTGAATGACCTGTTAGAACAGAAATATCTGCAATTCAGGAGGAATTAGTATGTCAAATACCTGCTCTGTACCAACAAAATGTTACTTTAATTTGGATATATTTGTTTGCATTTCAGTTGGAATTATGGAAAGCCGTTCAAGAATGAAGAAAGAGTATTGGGGGAAGATCAATGAGATTTCAACAATCAAAGCTAATGTAAGAAGTAGAAGTGAAAAGATTTGAATTGATTGAGTTTGTGTATAGTGTACTGTATATTCAGCATAAAAGTTGATTACTCTAGTCCACAAAGTGCATATTTTCCCATTATAGGCATGCAGACTATTTGAACCACAGGCCCAAGACTTACATATGGTGTACACAGGTTGACCTCTAATGAAACCATCTGACCTTTGACCCCTTTTTGTCAAAATCTAATAAAACACTTTCTTCTGCAAAAAAAGTGCCACAGCCAAACTTGCTCAAAAGAACCACTGAGCCAAGATTCATATGGATTATGGGATGTATGTAGGTTGACCTCTAATAACCCCTATGTGACCTTTGATCCCATTTTGTCCACATCTAGAGATGTAAATCTTATCTGTAAATAAGGCATAAGATTAAGTCAAGCTTGCTCTAAAGAACCACAAGCTCAGGACCCATATCGTATAGGTAGTTGGCTTCTAATGACCCTACTCATTGTCGTAATTCCGAGTCAGCTTGTCTTGTTTTATGATAATTTACCAGTGAACATTTAGTACGCATTTAAAATTCTCTGTGAGCACTATCGATGTCATATAGGTCAAATCACGTAAGTAAACTTATACCATTAGTGGCAACTGAAGATCACAATATTGCTCACATTTTCCTAAAAAAAATTACTTGAAGATGTCATTTTTGGCTTACATAATTATTTCAGATTTAAGCAAGTACACAGATATACATATTCTGAGAAAAACATTCTAGTATTGTTTCCATTACTCAACCAATTTTCACTTGGTCCCACAGTCAGATACCAACCTGAAAGATCTTGAGAAAGCATCAGAAGCCTTGAAAAAACTTGAAGGTGAACTAGAAACAACAGAGCAAGACTTATATCAGTGTGCTGCCATGCTTCCGAATAGGACACACCCAGCTGTGGTAAGCCGTCAATTAGAGGCCAATGAGTATAAATCAGGGGTGTCCAACCTGTGGCCCGCGGGCCATTTGCGGCCCTCGAAGAGTTCGCATGCGGCCCGCGAGGTACTTCCCGGAAAAAATAAAACGGCCGTTTCCTAATCAAACCAAACTTGAGACACCCTCCGTAGTCCGTATTATTTGCTTGCGGCCCGCAATAGTTTTGGATTCAACCAATGCAGCCCTTATGTCAAAAAGGTTGGACACCCCTGGTATAAATAGATTGCTTGAGTGCAATAAATAATTAATGTGTGCATGTTAATCCTATAACAACACAAGCATTATAGAGCCAGTGTCATATTTGGTTTGTCAAACTGAGTAAGGATACATTGATTTTGTCACTGATTGGATAGCAAATGATCATTTTCAGTGACTTCACTTCATTTGTATTGACAACATAACCATAGCACCATTACATAATATGCCTGTAATACAGACACATGATTTTGTTTTTGTACAGTTTGAAATAAGATTTACAAAACTGATATGGCTGTTAATATAATGTATGTAGTACTCAAAATCTGTACATCCCTCAACATTTTCCGAGGTTCTTTTGACTAAGCCTTGACTTATAATGATCCTTTGAAGTGCCTACAGGTTTGAATGGTCATTGCATAGAAGAACTAGTTCATTGGTAGAACACCAGCGCTGTCACCTTCGGAGCCTACTTTTATCTATTTTTAGATAAGCACTCCTGATATATCTCCCTCTGTGAAGGTGACTTCCTACTTCTATTGGAAGGTAGTATGTAGACCATCCTCTGTTTTCACAGTCAGCCACTAGATCTTGGTATTTGCACTTCTTTCTTGCATATGCATTGAATAGGTTCTCCTCCATAGGGACCACCAGCTCTATGGTGATCACTGTCTTTGTTTTGGTAGAAAAGATGGAGATATCTGGTCTCTTAGCTGTCTCAGTGATTTGTTTGTGTTCCTTATCCATCAGGAATATCCAGTCATTGGCCTTCTTCAGAATGTTGGTTGGCTCTGTCTTAGGCATTGGTAAGACTGAATTTTGATTCAGCTGTGCAAAAGGCTATTGTAGAGATGGAGTTCAGATTCTTAGGTGTGATGTTTTTTTTTCTGATTTGCCTCTACGATGTACGGTGCCAGACCTTGTAGAGATTGCTTTCAATGTTTGGTCATGGCACCGGTTGTATCTTCCGCTTTGTAATGAAATAGCTACAACCATTGAGGATGTGGAACAGTGTACAATGACGATGATGACAATTGGCAGAGTCCAAGATTGGTCTTGCCCCACAGCTTCAGATTGGCAAGGGATGGAAGTTGATCATGAATTGCGTTGATGTGGAAAGACAACAGTTCTGGCATCCAGGCATACAAAAGTTTCTTCCAGGAGGTGTCGACCTGCATGACAGACTCCCAATTCAACCACTGCCCTTGTTTCACACATCCGTAAAGATAGACCAGCATGTCTTCCTCATCTACATCTTTTATTAGTCCAGTGAGGCATTTCCTTTGTTCTTGATGACTCATGTCTTTGACAGCTTTTGGTTCTTTCTGTACCCAAGACCGTCTCTGTCCGTCTGACCTCTAGCCATTTCATTCAGAATTAGATGGCGTTCTTTCTGTTCTTTTATATCCATTCCATCTGGATTTTTGTCTTATTAATTTCCATGCATTTTCTGTAGAGTGTCTGTTGTTATATGGCCTCCATTTTTCTGATTAAACTTTTAAAATATTATTTTCTCAATTTTATTTGAGAAAAGATTTCTCACGGGAAAAGCACTTTGTTTACTATAAAAGAGAGAAAAGGGGAATACCCCTAGTTTGTTTTGCTAAGTGCACCTGTTTATTTTTTTTTTTTTTTTTTTTATCTTGGAGAATTTATGACCAAATCACACATGACGATCACATCTTTTTGGTGTTTTGTCAAAAAACAACAAAACATCCTATTGACTTTGTGTACAAAACTTTAAGCTCACGGTGGCCCCACTTGCATACATCCGAATGAATTTTAATTTGGTGGAGGTTATTATTTTGACAAGTGGCACATTTAAGACTAGGTTCAAGAAAATTGATTGACATGAGGGGCATCTGATGCACCCTATTATCCATCAGGAATATCCAGTCATTGGCCTTCTTCAGAATGTTGGTTGGCTCTGTCTTAGGCATTGGTAAGACTGAATTTTGATTCAGCTGTGCAAAAGGCTATTGTAGAGATGGAGTTCAGATTCTTAGGTGTGATGTTTTTTTCTGATTTGCCTCTACGATGTACAGTGCCAGACCTGTAGAGATTGCTTTCAGTGTTTGGTCATGGCACCGGTTGTATCTTCCGCTTTGTAATGAAATAGCTACAACCATTGAAGATGTGGAACAGTGTACCGAATGACGATGATGACAATTGGCAGAGTCCAAGAGTGGCGTCCACCGTCGTTGCCCCACAGCATTCATATTGGCAAGGATGGAAGTTGATCATTAAGGCGTTGATGTGGGAAATAAACAACAGTTTCCTCTGGCGTCCAGGCACACAAAAGTTTCTTCCAGGAGGTGTCGACCTTGCATGCAACAGACTCCCAATTTCAACAACCACTGCCCTTGTTTCAACATCCTTAAAGATGACCAGCATTTCTTTCCTCATCACAATCTTATTAGTCAAGTGAGGCATTTCCTTTGTTCTTGATCCTTGAATGACTCTGTCTTTGAACAGTCTTTTGTGTTTCTTTTCTGTACCAGACCGTCTCTGTCCCGGCTGACCTCTAGCCTTTCCATTCAGAATTAAGATGGCGTTCTTTCTGTTCTTTTATATCCATTCCATCTGGATTTTGGTCTTTTTAATTTCATGCTTTTCTGTAAGTGTCCTGTGGTTAACTTAAATCTTTAGAGTAATTGTTTTTTAGATGGTAATGCATGCAATGGTATGGTATAACTTGCATGCATTTGACTGACGTGGTTAGCCTTTTCATTTGCAGGCCATAGTGTTTCCTGCTCCTGTACAGAGTGCTGGTGGTGGTGCATCTACTTATACCTGCCCATTGCTTCAGGTATATGGTGCAAGTAGCTTCCAGACTTTCGATGTAGGAAATTGGGAAGTTATAGATGGTGAACTCCCACTTCAGTTTGGTACAATAGCATTATCTTATATCCATAGCTTCATAAGCCCACTCAGTTGACTTGAATTGGTTGTTTGAAGCATTTCTGTCAGCTTTGTGCTTACCATATCTCTGATGTTATTGTCCTTCAGGTCGTTATAGATCAGCTTCCTAAGGAACCGCATGGGTTGATAGTGGATATAATAAGCAATCTGCTGTCCGTCTATTTCTTGGCCGGGATCATATGCCACATATTGCGTTTTGTGTCCTTGTCGCTTTTATTCTGCATTGGGGACAAATGTCTTCATGGCATGAGATTTGATTTTGCTTGGTTTGGCTTTCATAGTCCATGTCCACTTGAGGAAGTTGTTCACTGTATTAACAAGTTCTTGGCATCCTTCTGGGCTCCTAGCTACGAGGGTCAGGTCATCTGCGTATGCTTTGGCAGATGATATGATGTCAGATCCACTCAAGCAGTACCCGAGGTGTTGGACTGGTCTAGGAGATCAAGACACAGATTGAAGACGGCCTGAAACAGGATGCAGGAGAGTGGACAGCCTTGGAAGATGCCTATCATGCACTGTATCCAGTCAGTTGTCCATTCAGTTGTTTTGACACATATGAACAGCTCATCATAGTATTTAAATATGATTTTCCTAATGTGGTCTGGAATATGATCCCACTCTAAAGCAAACTGTACAAGGTTGTGTGGTACAGTACCGTATGCATCTTGCAGGTCCAGCCATGTTGTCACAATAGGTTTACCATTCTTTTTGGCATCTTGGAGCATTTCAGTTAGTGCTTCTGTGTGTGTTGATATTTTCTCCATGAAACCCTTCTGAATGGATTGGTTGATATAGTTGTTTTCGGTCAGGTAGTTGATGGTTCTTTGAGCGAGAATACCCATTCCGAGGTTACCCCAAGAATTCTTCAGTGTGATGGGCCTGAAGCAGAGATCACTAGTGTTCTCTTCTTTGGATATAAGGATAGTTTCTCCCATTCTCCAGCTCACAGGTATTGCGGCTGTTTTCCATATATTGCAAATAACTTCATGTGGTAATAATTCCATTATCAATCACTTCCAAAATAAAGTATGGGACTTGTGTGAATGTTTTAAAAGATTATTAATTTGAATTTAAATTATCAATTTTAATTTTTTTTTTTTCTGTAGCCGCTCGATGAGGAAGCAGAGCCAACTCTCATAGAACTAGTGGGGACTAAGCCATCATTTAATTTTCCCATTCACGATCACATAGATCTAGGAGAAAGCTTGGATATTCTTAGAATCAAGTAAGTAATATAAAGAATGGTATTTTTATACCACCGTTTACCTATAAAAGTACTGTACGTCTTTTAAATCTTGTAAGCAGATTCTGTTTTCACTGATTGAAGATTTTGATATTTTAAATGGACTAAAATTACCACACACCCTATGTGGCTGAACCATCATAATCAATTGGTACCTAAGAATTCATGAAATATACCAATAAGATATCAAAAAAATTGGCCGAGCTCAAATTTCCTGTTGCCTGCTCACAACTGTTTAAAAGTCTCATTGTAACAAAACAAAAAGAAAACACAAAATTATCAATGGCGACACAGACTGATTTGGATGATTTATTCCACTACATTCTGTTTAAATTTTATGCAATTTCATTGTTCACAGATATGATTATTCATGAAAACATAGTTTTATGTAGTTATCTGTGGAGAATGGGCATGTAGAGGGTGCTATAACATGCAAATAACAACCTTTGTAGGCCTACTTGGCAATATTCCTGCATTGGATTATCCGATTTTTACAGGGGTAATAGCTCTTGCATGTCCCTACTTCAGTTGTCAAAATTGTGTCACCACTGCTTAAATTTGCTCTAAAAACAAGAGAGACAATGTTCATGGGTTCAAACAGCTGTGTGCTAATTCTTCAGTAAACTAGAGGATGGAACCCAGTGAAACTTTTCTTTGGATGTCAAAAGGCACCTAGATTTGGATCAAAACTTTGAGATTTATCATGCTTCTGACAGCAATTCAGATTCTCATTCAGATTTAGTCTAAATGATTAAGATTTGACCATTTTGACCAAAACTCAATATTGAACAAGTGACAAATCTTTTTTTTTTTTTTTTTACCTCCTTTGAGCATTTAAAGAAAAATTAAATTTTATCCCCTTTTGAATTAGAAATTTGTTTCCACCCATTCTTATTTGTCATGAGGTCTCACCAAAAGCAAAGTTTAAGAAGTCAATTGACCTAGAGTATTCTAAGTCAATTAAGAATAAATATTATTTATGTCATGAATAATATTTGGTCTTTAATTGGTTAAACGTCTCTCACATGATTTGAAATAGTTTCAATATTTTGATGAAGACGTGTGCAGGGTACTATTTACCTTCAAGCCGTAAATAGTACCTCCAACTCGTAAATGGTAGTTGGCTTGTAATACTGCGCATACCGTAATGCACCGAGAGGTACTCTATACAGACATAAATAGTACTTGAGGTTCTGAACCTTGCTGTTGTCTGAAGGCAACCTTACCTTGAGTATTGAAAGATAAAAATTACGGAAATATTTAATGAAATATAAAAACAAATTATATAAACTGCCTTTATTCAAGCCTCTGGCTTAAAAATATGGTCAGAGTCAGATTTGTATACATGATTGATGGCAAATCTAGCCATAATAGAAATGCATTAAAAAACTGTTCATTTTTTCCAGGCATCTAGGTCATGTCACAGGTCATAGAACTTATTTTTCTGAAGGGTGCTGGAGCACAACTAGAGGAAGCCCTCATCAGATTCACTCTAGATAGACTTTTAACCAAAGGATTCAAGATGATTACAGTTCCTGATATTAGTAAACCAATTCCATTTGTAAGTAGTAAATTTGTAGTGAAGTGACTTAACCCTTAACTCCTGCAGGGTAAATGCCAAGCAGTCACTAATAGGCATTTTTTTTTTTGTTTCACTAAATGCCCAACAGGCACTCACAGGCATTTTGTGCATACAAATGCCAGCTGGACATTTACCCTATACAACTATTTCCTTGGAAAAGCTGTTAATGTTGCACAGGCAGGCATCAGCACTAGGGTCCCTGAGGTGTAGATGCCCAACAGGCACTTATCAGCATTCAGGTCCCCGGCACAGCTGTTTGATCCAGTGCAAGCTGTCTCTTTATTTTTAGATCAATTTTAAGTAGTGGCGACACAATTTTGACAACTGATATAAGTAGGGACATGCAAGAGCTACTACTTCTGCAAAAATCAGAAAAATCCATTGCGGGAATCTTGCCACACAGGCCTACAAAGGTTGTAATTTCTATGTTATAGCGCCCTCCATATGCCTATTTTCCATAAAAAGATGTGTAAAACAAGATTTTTAAGAAAGATCACATTGGCCCGCAATGAAATTTCGTAAAATTTACACGGGATGTAGTTAGTAGAATAAATAATCCAAATCAGTTGCCAAAACTGTGTCGCCATTGATATTTTTTTGTTTTGTCATAATAAATGAGACTTTCAAACAGCTGTGCCGAGGGGGAAATGCCCAGTTCATCCTTCATGTAAGACTGCATGGAATTAGCCTAGCATGAAATCTTCTATAAGAGGATCAAAGGATTACAAGGATTGTACAGCTTTATTCTGTAAAAGAGTCTTTAGTCTTAACTCATGAATATCTTACACCAAGGACACACCAAATGCCTAGGAGGCACTTGCCAGGAGTGGCCAAGTTTTTTCACTAAATGCCCAAGAGGCATTTATCAGAACTCAAATGACCATGATTGCCTACAAGTGCCTCTCGGGCTGGTTATAATAGAATTACAGTAAGCAGGCAAGATTGCTCAATCAGCTACATTTAGGTAGGTCATTATTTTCAGCCCAAGTTTTCCAAGCACCACTGAACACAGTTTTGGTGAGGAAGTTGGAAACATGGGTATTAGATCAGTTGGCATTAGACCACAAAAGTTATAGTTGACATGGATATTAGACGATATGAGTTTTAGACTAGATGAATGTGAGACTACATGGCTATTAGACCATTGGAGTTAGACCAAGTAGAATTAGACCAAATGGCAAGTCACCAGTAATTGTTGACCATTTTAGTTTATGATTAGTCCAATATTGGTGTTTTTAAAATTGTGTTTACTCTGTGTAGGAAGGATGTGGGATGAGGACTAAAGGACTCCACACTCAGGTGTATAAGATAGATAACAGTAGACACCCAGGCCCAAGCTACTGTCTATCGGGTACAGCAGAAGTAGGCATTGCAGGTAAGTAAACATATCAAGGTCTTATTCTTAGAGAATATAGGATTTGTTCTTTTGCCTAGCTAGTAAGTAGCATTGTGGCATATTGTATGGGCACTTTTAACATTTTAGCAGTGGATGCCAGTATACTATGGTAAAAACAGTGGGCTGCATATCCAACATAGTGTGATATTGGACAGGCAAAACAGCAACACCTGCATGCTTTATTACCACTCTTTGTTAATTTTGATAGGTTTCCTTACTGAATATATCTACCAATTTTTGCTATTTTAATTAAAATATAAATATGGTTCCCTCTCTTGCAAAATGAACCAATTCTTACAAGTTCCATGCTTTGCATTATGACATGCACATCTATATGCATTATTACTTGCATACATTGATGGGATATCCAATATGGTCTCATAATTTACAGCTGGCAGCCAATAACATTCTGTTTTTGTATACTAAACCATGTCCACTGCACACAGAACAGAGTGTCCATCTCTCCTTCGAATATGAATTATTGTTACTCGATCAGTTATTATCCTTGTATAATTGCCCAGGATTGTGACTCTGCTGGGTGGCACCAAGCATGAGGGCAACTAGCACTTCACCTTGTGCTCAAACTGATGCAAAAATAATAATAATAATAATAACCAGTTTTATAGTATAGTGCTTAATTACCATAAACATTCTCAAAGCGCCGTTGCCAATTATTATTACGCTGCCTTCAGGAAATTGTCACAATCATTTCACTTCATCTAGGTGGCTGCTCAAAGACGTGCCTTACAAGCGCACATGCCTATCAGCACTTAGATTGTAATATTCCCCATAACAGATCCCCAGATTTGGCTTGGGTCGACGATGCTAATGGGTCGACAATTGAGATCAAGTATCTTGCCCAGGGACACAAACATGTTGACCACAGCGGGGCTCGAACTTATGATTTAACAGTCTAATTATCATTAGCCCTGCACTTTTCCAGTGGACCAAATGCTCTCACAAACATTGTCACTTAGTTTTCAAATTTAGTGGTGTTTTCAATATGTGTGAATAACACCTAAAATAGGTCCAAATAAGCGCAGTAAAATGTTTTTAAATTCTAAAAGAATGTATAGATACTTTTAAGAGCAACACTGTTTAGTTGATACTCATTTTGTTCTTAGTATACAGCTGCAACTGTGCAACTAACCCAGTGTACATAACAGGAGAATACCTATACTGTTCTGCTATTCTTCATTTCCCTTCCTCGGTGCAGTAATAATAATTAATAATCTGAGTTTTTGTAACAGGCGACATATCCGCATAAACATGCTCATGGCGCTGTGTATGTGTGTCACCTGACAAGTGCTCAGCACATCAGAGAAACCATAGTACCAGAACAGATTTATGCCAAGAAGCTCAATTTTAGAAGCAGGTGGAAACCGGAATACCCAGAGAAAACCTGCAGGAATGAGTATAGAGATCGCGAAACCAAATTCACATAAAGCTGCCAAGAATGAGCCCCTACCGGGAATAGAACCAAAAACCTACAGTGCACTTGCAGTGATGCACTTAAATTTGGTAATCGCAGGTGTCTTTTCAGGAATAATTACATGCATAATAATAATAATACACTGGCTTTTATAAAACACCATTTCATCAAGATCACAACACTGTTGCCTATTATTATTACGCTGCCATCAGGAGGAACTCGCACAATTGCACAACACATTGGCCTAAGCGGGGCTCGAACCCATAACATTCATATCCTGAGTCGGCCGTCCGATACCTGGACCAAATGTGCAGCCAGAAAGGCAGTGTGAGCAGTGGTTGTGGAACATCTGCATCTAAGCTAAGTATCACTGCAAAGCAGACGAGCAACAGGAATAAGAGAAAACATTTCCAAGTACCATGGCTATTTTTTAATTGAAGTAATAGCATCACTAATGTGACTAATAGGAAATGTAGAATAAATTAAAAACAGGACAAAAATAAACATCTGTCAAAAAAAAATCTTAAAGGGGCATTTCGTGATCCACAGCCTCTTCCCCCGACTTTCCTAAAAAAAGTTGAAGTTGAGATTTTAATATCATCTGAAACGTTAACATAGTAATCCATGTGCACCAATCGTACGTGCAAATTCCGGCGTATCTGTAAGAAATTCGCAAATTTGTATTTTCTGTCCGTAAACGGACAATTATAGCACAGGGGCATATGGGACCGTGGGAAACGAGAATTTGCTCATACACAAAACCGCAAGATCGGGATCGACAAAAAAGTTGTGTATAGGCTTTTCTCAAGGATATCTAGTAAACATGAATAAAACAGAAGGTGCGGATGTGGAATCACGAAATGCCCTTTAAATAAAAGAAAGTTGCATTGTAATTATTACAGGGTATTTTATGGACAGAATAATTGAGTTGCAGACCTTTCAAAAGAAAATAATGGCTGTCAAGCAGGATGTTACAGGGCGAGACTCAGGTCTTTCAGCAGCCAGAGGTCTCTTAAGGGTTCACCAGTTTACAAACAGGTAATATGGGAGATTTTCACAGAGCTTCCCTGATTAAACTTGTTATTTGTATTCAGGTGAAAACCATGTTACAGCTAGGTTGCAACAATATAGCTATTCTTTTAAATGCAAATGGGGATCAATCTGTGAAAGTATTACAAAAGTCAAGTCTCCAATTTAAACATATCCTGCCTTTGAAGTAAATTGTGAAAAATCTGTGATACAAATCAAAACAGACACTGGAATCTGATTGCTGCATTTTAGACTGAACCCCCTGCAGAGAATGGTGTGGTATTGATCTTCCAGTGGATGAACAGTATACAAAGGTTGGACTGTCATGGGAAATGGTGCAAAAAATAAAATACCCGAGGAGGACTGGAGGACGGGACCTACTAAATAGTAGGGCCCCCGGTCTCCAGTCACCGACTTATCCATGGCAATTTCATGAATGGAATGATACGTAACATGTAATTGTTTGCAACCAGGCTTTCAAATCTGAAGTCATAACATGCAGTTGTGCTAACTACCAATTTTCTGTCTTGTGTCAGGGCAGGGGGAGGGGGGAGGAACAAGATATGCTCGATTGGGCAGTGGGGATTTCCATGCCTAGAAAAATGATTGCTCTGTGGACAAGTCTGTTGTGCTGACTTATTGTTCAGTGGATCATTATCTTGAGAACCACTCAACCTAAGATGAACATTTTTTTTTTTAGGCAAGATGCGCAATACCCATTCTTTCTGATAAAAAAAATCCAACAGGTATCAAATTAAAAAAAAATGGAAAAAAATATCACTTTCTTTTGGGTTAAAGTTTTTCTTGGGTCACCTTGTATTTTGTTGTTAAGGGAGGCTGTTCAATATATTGTGTTATTTCGTCAGTTGAGATGTTTGTGTAGTGCAGTGAATGTGGAGATGCAGAGTGAAAAAAAAATTTAACAGGAATTTACTAGCAACAAAAAAGAACATTCATGAGCTGGGAATACATTTTCAGTAAGTTTACATCGGACGTACTAAGTTGGGTTTTTGGGAAAGTGTCCTGGTACAATGAGAAGGAGGTGCTTGTTGGTGTTATGTCAAAAAAGAGATTTCTTAAAATGCGACTTTCCATTTCAAAAGAGATGGGAAAATTGTTCTTTTGAAATTTTCCCCAATACTTATACATACCAACATGATATTGGTAGATTATCTGAAAGACTCATTTCATATATGATTTAGACCCATGTTCTTTGTGGGGGTACAATCCTAAATCCACAACGGTGATGAAAAGGTCCTTCTTTGTGCTTTTTATATATAAAAAGGTTTAAAAATAGAGAAAAATAGACAAGAATGTCCACTTTTGGGTGACAACTTAAAAAATACCATTTTTAGGGGGTCATTTTAGGGGGTTAGGTCTTCACAAAAAAAGTTCCACTTTTTTAACCCCCCCCCAAAAAAAAATCCTCATATGGCCCAGTTGATTGAAAAACCACAAAAAACAGGGCAAAGTGAATATTTGCATATATCGAGGGTACAAACAGAAAGGGGACGCAAAACTCACTTTTGGTGATTTTGAGTTTTGGTACCAAAATATCGGTAACACCTACAGATTTGAAAACCATGAAGCCTTAACTCAAGTCAACTTCCAATTGCGGGACACTATAACGCAATAAAAACCTTCACCACTTCAATGGTGCACCACGTTGTTTACTAACAGAAAGCATTAACTCTGAGTTACGACCTTCTGATTGTAACGATTTGGCGAAAACCAAATGTTGAGGATTCATAGCTGCAAAATGCCAGATGGCAAACAGCTTTTTAGCTCCCTATCCCACTTATATTGATGATTTCTTTGAAAACATTCCAAAGGGATGACATGCTTAAAATCTGAAGGAAATATGTGTCAATCATAGGCGAAATCGCATGATTGAAGAGTTGAACTCCAGATTAGCGTTTTCAGTTACCGTCAAAAGACGTAACTAGATCTTAATTCTTATGATTAAAGAATCTTTAATTATGTGTTCATAATTAAACATTGTTCTTGTTTACTAAAGTTTATATAATGTTTGCTTGCAGTACCATATATGAGATTTATGAGAGTTGCATTTGAGTAATGAATAGATTTGGATTAGTAGAAAATATTAAACATCACATTTCTCAAAAGCACTATTTTGAGTTAAGGCTTTTGATGTCAACCCTCGATATGTACCTCACTTGTTTGGCAGCATACGTTTATACATTTAGCCCGTTTTTTCAACAGAATCCTTGATATGCCAGCTCATGATCTTGGAGCCCAAGCCTATAGGAAAAGAAATCATGACATGGAAGCATGGATGCCAGCGAAGAAGTTCATATGGAAGAGTAATTGTATATGACATTCAAATGTGAAAATGCCTCTTAGTCAAAAAAGGTGACTTCAACTTTAAGATTTTTAAAAACACAGTGTTTTTTAGTTGTGGTATGTAGAAGAAAATAATGTCAATCATATGTCAAACACTGCATTAATTTGATTTAATCAAAAAATTAGAAAAAAGTCGATTTTTGCATGTCGGGTAACAAGGATAGGCATCCGAACATCCCTACAAGTTGTAACCTGAATGCAACATAATAAGACAAAATTGAATATTTAGTATACTGTCCGTAACGGACAACACGTAACTGATGTTTTCTTTGTTTCTGTCAGTTTTAAATCTACAAGACTTCTCCTACACTTATAAGCTTTTCCTGCAAATTTTAAATAATATGCTGACTCTTGGGTGAATCACTGATAGGGCTTTAGTGGTACAGGGAGGCAAAAGTGCGGTGACTGTCATGTAAGTTTTTTTTTTAGTGAGATTGGCCAGGTATGATGTCAACCATGCATCATCGCCACTTCGGAATAACCTATTATCCTATTGTCAGGACATTCATGGATTCCCTAGAAGATGGGTTATGTTTTACACCATATCATGAGCTTCTTTCTTATCATATCCAAACACAGTGGTTCTCAAAATATGATCCAGACAGAGGTTGTGTACGGACAATGCCTGCTGCCTTCACTGAATCTGCAAGGTCCTTGTCTGTGTTGTTGACTCCAGCATTGGGCAGACCAAGAGATGTTCCATTGTCTGTGGGCTGCTCCACAACCACAGGACTGTGTACTGCTCTGCTTCCAAGTGGCCCCCCAAGTGATGCCTAAGGAAACCTTAGATAGGCCGGTTCTGGTTCTCATCTGTTGAGACATTGCCATTCAGCCCAAGAGGAGTCAGCTCCAGGTGGAAGAAACTCACCAGATCCAACACCAACAGATGTACTTGGCCCCATAGCAAGCCCTTCCTTCCACAAGGCGACTCTCCAAAATCCTCAGAGACTGAGTAGTTTGGAAGAGTAGCTTGAATCATGTTTATCTATTTTACTCTATCACATTGTGGTTTTTCCTTGTCCCATTTTTTATAAAGCCAATTATTTGGCCGTGGGTTTGACATCAAGTTTGAACAAGGTTCAACCATGGTTTGATTTACTGAGGTAAACCAAGACATTGTATCTGACTGTTTACTTTTCCTTATTTGTTCTAGATATCCAGTGCATCTACTTGTAGGATTACCAGCGTCGCCTAAAGAAGCTTAAATATCAAGTATAAGACTGCCAAAGGAGAGGAGAGCAATTTGTGCATGACAGTGTGCTATTTCAGTTATCACCACACAAGTTGTCAGTGGATCACATAGGTGAACACTGCTATGAGTTTCTTGTTTTGTTTGGCAGGAAAAGTACATTTAACTGAAAGTATTATGTAAATGAAAATGTTTCAATTCTTGTAAGCATTGATCATGCATAGTAAATCTAAACAAGATAAAATAGACATTGTATATATTAGCGATGTATAACTTGGGAAAATATTCTTTGTAAAATGATTGTAAAATGGACACATCACGTGTTATGCATTAATTATAATTTTGATGAATAAGTAAAAACTAAATTAGAGTAGTGCATGATATACCTAAGAGGGGGAAATCATGCCGTGAACAGAGTGATACTTGTATATTAGTCACTTTTGCCAAATCCCAGAATGCTTTTTATACCATTAGGTGCTTTAGGACAGTGTCAACCTTTGAGTTCTAAGTATCTATTTTGGTTTGTAACTTGCAAATATTTGCTCTTGTATGTAAAAGTATAACATTTCTAGAAAGGAAAATTGGACGATGAACCGAGGGTGGCATCAGATTAATGTAAAACTTCCGTATTTGTGAGAAAAATAAACTAAAAAAGCATGATTTGCCCCAAATTTTAGACGCATAACAAAAACAATTTGAAATTTCTGATTTCTATGTTTATTTTTTAGAACACAAGACATTTGTCTAGGGACGGTTTTTCCATTTTTTTTTTTAAAATAGAGCATACTTTCCAAAAAAAGGACAAAATATGGCAAAATGTCAAAAAAGTGGTGATTTTTTCTGTTTCAAAATTGAGTATATATTGGGAATATCTTTATAGTTAGAAATCGAAAAATGAAAAAGTGAGGAAACCGCGTTCATAGAGAAAGACGACTGCTATCGTAGAAAGTTAAACCTTACCTTTTACTTGGTATTTTTTCGAGTTAAAAAATTTTGTCTGAAAATTTGCCAAATTTTGCGGAAAAGTGAAAATGAGAAAATCTGTGTTTTAGTAAATAAGTGACTTTTCGTGCCATTTCAAGCTGTCCCTTTCTCATAGCTTTATCTTTTGAACTTCAAATTGAGTATTGATTGTGCAAGTGATGAAAATACATCTTTATGTACTATTGAATCAAACCACCTTTGTCTCTAACTCCAGAAATCAGAAAAATGGGAATTTCCATCTGGTCTAATTAGCGCTTTGTTTAAATTTTTTGCGTTTTCCAAGATGCGTACATTAAACACGCGCCGCTTCATTACACAGCAAACATTCCACAGCGACACGAGCTGCGCCTGATGCGTGAAATGTGCTTACCAGTTCCCGCCGCTAAGACCATGTGCTTTTTTTTTTAATTTTTTAGGTTTTTTCTTTTTTTAAATTGGGGGGAAAATACAGCTCAGGATTTCTGCAGTGGATAACATTTGTTGATAACGATAGAACACAGGTTAATTTAAAATGGTGGCAAAATCAGAAATTGTGTAAAACCAAAAGCCACTATGGTTAACACTGCCCTTAAATGAAGTTATTGGTATAATCTATCAGCCATAATATGAAAATTCCCTAAAATATACTTACCAGAATGTTTGCATGGTCCATTGGATTATTCCTTCGAAAAACATCATTTTTCACGCTTAACTTCGAAGCATAGACGATTTAGGGAAGCCACCAAGTTTATTATTTACGCTATCGTTTTGCCACAACCATGTTTTAGTCTTCACACCAATTGAAAGATATGATCGGTGGTTAGTCATTCTGGCCTGTCTGATCGACTATCGCGTTTACTTTTTAACATTGGAATTAAAAACACACTTTAATTTAACGTTTTCCTTTAAAATATATAAATTTATCAAAAATGGCATACATTTGTTGTGCCTAATTTTTGTCCAGTGGATATGACTGCAGACTCATGATCCAAAGGTTGTGGGTTCGAGTCCCCGCTGTGGCCAATGTGGTTTTGTTCACTTGGGCAAGGCACTTTACCTCACTTGCTTCGTCGACCCAAGCGATATTCGGGTATCTGTTAGGGGGGATTATTACAATCTAAGTGTGATAGGCATGTGCGCTTGGCCGGCCGCCGCCTAGGTGAAGCGAATGATTGTGACGATTATCTGAAGGCAGCGTAATAATAATAGTCAACAGCGCTTTGTTATCCTGTGGAAAAGGCGCTATAGAAATGTCGGTATAATTATTATTTTTATAAAATGATCCTGGGATTCTTGAGAATATAGTTTTTAAAATAAAATAGGAAACTCTACATCATACAAAGAAGCGCTACTCGGTACAATTGAAAAGTACGTATATTGCTGAACCGCCGCATTAGTGGGTTTTGAACCTGATCTCTATACAATTATTTGGAAACTGGCTTCGTAATTGAAGCACTGATGGCCAAGTTGGTCATCCAAAAAGACCCAAGAGCAGGTGGTTAAGAGCGGTCATTTATACACGAATCCGGGGGGCATCCTGGCCACCAAACACACGTCCACACACGCCGCCTATTGCCTTTTAACATCTAAACGAATAAATACTAAGAATTTACAACCTACATTTTCCGCGCCATTTTTAACAATTGTCACGGTTTTATTTCCATGCATGTATTGAAGGATGATGTCAGGGACTGGCTAAACTGGAATTCCAGGGCACGTGTCTTACTGTTGTTGTAAAAATTGAAGTTTTATCTCACCTAAACCTCTTTGCGTGACTGAGAATTGAACGCTTATGGTTAGAATACGTGTTTAAAATTGGTAATAACAGCCGCGTGAGAAACATCATTTTTCGTAAATTCAAACATCCATACAAAAACTAAAGTAACAACGAATGTTGATATATTCCGTGTACGTGAAAATTGAATAGTTTCAAAGACCGATCGTATTGCTGAAAACATGACATCTTCCGATGCGGGTTGTTGATGTTTTCGAAAGGACGCTGGATGGATACTATGATTGTTTTGGTTGTTACTGTACCCTGTAGTGATGTACGTGTATGTGACATGTGGAACTCAATTTAACCATGTTTTAAATGAATTTGTGAAAACACAACTCGTATTAAAAACACTAAATGAAAATAATAAAAAAAATAAGTTAATTCCACTTCATTAGAAGCTTGGCAGATTCGGTGGGTTTTCCATTTGGGAACTATTCCCCGGACTGATGCATCTTGTACGAGCTGCAGACATTCATATTCTGCATGTGTCATTGGCAATTGAATTTCACACCGTGGAGCAGTTCGTCCAGTTTTTGTAATTTTTTATCGCTATTTGTGCAGCAGAATTTACATTTTTTCCCGAGCCGCCCATGTTGATATACAAATGGATACATTGAAATTTGTTGATTTTTGCCGGAGTCAGAACTGATCACAATTCATCTCTTCTTTTTGGTAACACTTACAACGTAACGCATTTATCACGCGCATTCACAATAGATGCCCCCCAGTCATGGCGGATGTGAGTGCGCGCCCAGCGGCGTAGGTGCGATCATAGTCGCCGTCGGATTTGTATCTATATATCAAAATTGTCCCCATTGAAATGTGGAAGCGACATAACAGACTACAGAACAAGCCATTCCTTGAGCTCATTGTATTTTGGGCGTATTGGGATAGCAATGTCTCTAAAACTTGCACCCGGGATACAAACTTCTGTAAACAGGTGTCTCTGAATGGTATTGTGTTCGGTGACCCAAGATGCCCGCCCGTTGCGCCATTCATCTAATATACCAATTACTGTTGTTGTAGCCACAACCCAGTGTATAGAGATCAGTGTTGCAGTCGACGGCGGATAATTAAAATAAATAGTACGCGACCCCTTTTCAAATGTCCACGTTTCATGGATGTATGTTTAGGCCAACTAAAACCTTGTTAATCACAAATGAGATTCTAAAACACCCCTCTTAACATTTTTTCTCATATCACTTTTGAAGGTTTTTAAAAAGTGTTCGGTTTCTTGCAATAAAAAATTCGAAACGAACTTCGCTCTATCTTTGTGTGCCTAACGAAGTTCAAAAGGAGGAGGCTTGGGCACAACTTTGCACGTGATATATGCGGGTATGGATATATTTTCGCTGGCTTCTGTTCGGTAATTGAATGCGGCGTTGTAAATCTACCACAGGGACTAAAAAAATGGGTAGCTTCCATGATCATTGTACAGTTTGTGTTTTGGTCGGAATTAAATCTGGATTTTTTTCAAAGGAATATCCCCAATGGCCATGAAAACATCTGGACGTTTATTTAGGGATATTTCTTAATGTGCCGATAGATTTATTACCCCATAATCGCTTAAGGGACATTTTGTGATCCACAGTCTCATCTCCTCAACTTGCCCCAAAAAGTTGATTTATATGGTCATCTGAACTGTGGAGTTCCATTAATGCATGTGTTCATGATCCTACCTGCAGTCTGGTGTCTGCCAAGAAAAACAGCAATTTCATCATTTCTGTCCATAAACGAAGATACTACACTGGCCATCAGAGGCATGTGATACAAACATTTGCTCATTATAACATAATCACAAAGTGAACATCTGAAATTTCACACTGAAATTCTGGGGCATCTGATTGAAACTTAAACGGAAAGGATATAGGAAAGGGTTGTGGATACGAAATGCGCCTATAACACCTTCACCATTGGTAGAGTTGTACATGTAGTAGTGCAAATAAAACGTTGGATTCAATTCGCTGAATTTAAAATATCAACTTTTTTCCCTAGTTGAATGGGACAGCGTGTGCAGTGCCTCGCATGAGTATTACCATCTTGAGAATTTCCAGGCCAGCACACAGGATGTTGGTAAGTTACCCACAGCATTACAGCCATATATGTATGGAAACAAACAGTGATCAAAGACCCCACTGGAGGAGTCTTACACCCACAAATATTATGATACGGAAACTCACATGACAGGCAATATTACTTGACAACTCAGATGGGGCGACCTCAATAAGCCTTCCTCAATAATCCTCAGACTTTTGATACAGGTGTACTAGCAGGATGCGCATGAGTAATACATCCCGATGATCTTGTTCAATCAATATTTTGTCTCATAAATAAAGTTTTATGTGATAGTCCATATACCTCTTTAGTCCACCCAGTATAAAACTATATGATGCACTCGGCCTATCATCCAGATTGGCAACTCGGATTGCTATTCATCGTTAGGTCATCCAGGATTGTTGCACTTGTTGAAAAATGTGTGTCTTTATAGCACGTGTAATTAATTGGGAAGTTAGTGCCCTTTAAAGAAATTATTCCTATCTGTTTTATCATCCAACCGAAGTTTCACTGTGTTGTACATGACATTTTAAAACAAATGAATTTGCAGCCTTTGGGCCGACACCCAATATTTCTTCAATTTATGAACACTCGAGTTATTTCACAACAGCCAACAGTTGCCAATCTTGTAAAATAGATATTTTGCCAGCTTACTTTTTGTGGGCCGCCAGCTATAGCTGGCAGGACCACATAAGCAATCTGTTGTGCGTGTGTGTCACTAAATCATTAAGTTTTTTAAAAATTGACCTCAATTGGAACCAAACTTGTGTCATAGGTGCACCATTGGATCCCTCATATGTTGATGAGGTCAAAGGTCATGTGAGGTCAAGTTGAAATAGGCTAAAAATGTAAAATTGACCTACATGGAAAAGTTGAAGTTCAAACTTGAGTCATAGGTGCAATATGGGATCCCTCATTTGTTGATGAGGTCAAAGGTCATGCGGGGTCAAGTTGTAAGATAGGCTGGGCAGCCCACACCTTACATTCTTTTAATATAGTGAGAGCGAAAGCCGAGAACTGCAAAATTCTAGTTATCTCATGTCGAGTTCTTGACAACCCACAATGTATTCTCCATCAAATATGGTATGTATTCTGGTCCTAATAATTGGTAAATATAATAAATTTGTGCCATAAAAGTATCCAACAGTAACATAATGTAAAACAGGTACTTCTGTAAAAAATGTCAAGCTAATAAAATTAGGTAGGGGTATGCCATTGAACTTGGTTGAAGGCGGTAAATTATAAGCCTTCGTATAGGTAAACATTTTGTCATCCATAGCACCATCCTAAAGACTAGTCTAAAAATACTGCAAGTAAACTTGCGTCATCCCCCGGCAAGATGGCAGTCTGGAACATGACCTCAGATGACTTTGGACCATGACCTTTGAGATCATCCACATATGAAGGAACCCCTATTGCACCTTAACCCCAAGTCTGGTTTAAATCAGACTTAAACTTTTCGAAGGAGACGCAAAAAATGAAAACCTAAGCAAACTGACACTCATACGCACCCTAACAATATCCCCTCTGCTTTTCAAGCCAGGTAGTCCTTAAGCCATCAGGAAATTTTAGCCAAATTGGTATCCTGAAAGGGGATAAAACAATATTTATTATTCAGCCACAGAACATTATCCTCTACGCAAAAACGCATGATAGCATTTCTGGAATGGCAGCTATAACCAGGTAGGGGACAATGAAGGATTACTCAGGGGTCAAAATTTTAAAATGATCCGGCCATGTTGAAAAGTATGCCACGTCATTTGTCCAACCATAAGGATTCCAAAAAGGTATAGTTTGTACTATCTACAACCCAAAGTTAAGGTTAAAAACAGGTTGAAAGGTTAAATATCAGTTGTACAGGGGTCAAATTTTAAAGTTGCGCTGATTTGGATACAAAATGGTGCAAATTTTGGTGGAGGTCATAAGATTCAAATAAGGAATAGTTTTGAGTGTCTCAAATGCTTAGTTACCAAAGTAGGGGGAAACAAGGTCAAGCCCATTGAATACAATGGATGTAGACCTTTGTTTCCCCCTACATTGGTAACTAAGCATTTTAGACAGTCAAAACTATTCCTTATTTTAATCCTATGAGCTCCACCAATAATATGCACCATATTTTATCCAAATCAGAGCAACTTTGAAATTTGACCCCTGTACAACTGAAAATGATCCTTTTTATTTATTGATTTTTGCTGTTTTTCGCCTATAACTCCAAAACTTTAGGCTGTAGTTAGTACAAACTATACCTTTTTGGAATCCTTATGACCAGACAAATAATGTAGTATACTATTCAACATGATTGAAGCAATTTAAATTTTCCCCCTGTGTAAACCTTGGTTACCCCCTACCTGGCTATAGCTACCATTATTCCAGAAATGCTATCATGCATTTTTGTGTAGGCCATGGTATACTGATGCTGCATAAGTATCGTTTTGTCCCCTTTCAGGGTACCGATAATTTACTCGGCTCATGGACTAAGGGAGATAATTTTTATACCATCTGAACCATGGACCCAAGTAATCGTTTGTACCTTATTACCTCATCTGTCATAATGCAGTGAGTGGCCCATGTGGCAGATGTGTTACAAACATATGCTCATAAAGTGCTCATGAAAATAAGGATGCTTTCGAGCACTTCGAAATGAGCTTTTAAACAATTCTTTGCAAAGGCTGTAAAATTGTAAATTACATCTTTAAATAAGCAACTGTTTATACCTTTTGGCCAAAACAATTTGTTAGGTTGTCCTCTGCTGCTAATTTTGGGATAGGGTCAGTTGGTATGGAAAAAAAATGGGTTTTCTTATACTTCATAGCTATGATGTAAACTTAAGTCTAAATAAGGGTTAAATTGTGGCAATTTAAGATTTTTTTTCCTTCATTTTTGGTTTTAAGGAATTTGGACATTTCAAACTTTAGGTGTAATTTAAAATGTATTGCTGAAAGGAAAATAAACCTTCTGGAATTTTGAAAATTAGGATCAGTATTCTTTTGCATAGTAAAAACCTTTGTCCCAGTTTTGTAAAAAATGAGTCAGTCAGTAGAGGACAAGCAAACTTCTTTTTTTTCTTTATTGTAAGACCATCCATGGGCAAATTGTCATAATTCAGTTGGCACAGTTTGTAACTTGCATTTGCTGCTATATGTGATCTGGGAAAACACGTCGCACAAGACAGTTTTGAAAAAATAAAGAAAATACCTTAAAATCTGTTATGTTCTACTTTATTTTTTGTCAGCTTGAATAAGGCATAACTTTTGATATGTGTATCATAGAAGAAAGAAGTAAAAAGTTATGGAAACTTTATATTTCGAACTTTGCAATGATAGTCAAAACTCAAAATATAAATTTTGCACCATGTGGTGGGTTTTCCCAGATCGCATCACATATTTGGAAAAATGTATCCCTGGTCTTTGAGTATGATTAATGATAACCAAATCATGCATGGTTAGTTAATTTTAATTCATATATGCACAGCTCACTCAACTGTTTCTTCTGTGGATGAGCTTATGCGTGTGTTTGTATGCGTATTCCATGGAAAATGCTTTTCAGTACGGATAAAGCCTAGTCTCGTAACATCCAAGTGGCACAATTCTTTTCCCATTGAAAAGCATTTTCCACGGAATACGCATTCGTCCATGGTGTTATCGCAGCTCAGTGTCCGTACGAATGGTCTGTACAGTGTTTTGCACGAGTAATTTATCATACACAGTTCGAAACAAGCTCTTTGAAGCTTTTGTAACGAAATAAAGTTTTGATAAGATGCAACTATGCAATTCTCTAAATTGAAGATTTTCTACAGGTACACTTTGTTTGGTCTCAAGTTGACAGTGACAGTACTAGGTTTTTACTTGCACTGTACTTGTGCTCACCTCAAAATCAGAGCATTGTATGCACACAAATAAAGTTGGCATATTTGAAATGCTAGCAAGAATACAAAGATGCGTTATGTCGCTGTCAACTCGATAGCAAACAAATTGTATTAACATTGACTTCAGCATTGTTCACGGTTCATACAAAATTTTTGTTTGGAAATCCTCATTTTCTCTGATATTATTTTATTAAAATAATTTAAGAGGATTTCAATTAGTGGTATGTAACCTGTTTTAAAGGTGTACCCTCCAATCTTTGGTCTTGTCGCCATTACTCAACTTGAGATTTTGGTTCCATAAGTTATAATTTATCTAGTCTCAGAGCCAAAAGTAATGGTACTGATAATTTGTAAAGCACTCTATGGTTCATAATATGTACAATTGCCACTCCATTAAAATGGTATCAGATTCAAATAAAACTTTTGAAGGTATGTTGGTAATAATAGTCTTTGGTATGGAACTAAAAAGTGATGCATTAATTGTAATTAGATTGTACACCTTACCAGGAATTATCTGGTAACAATATATTTTGGTAATAAAATATACATCTCATCCAGTCATTTTCTAGTATTGACAGTTGTGAAATTTTTACGGAAAAAAAATAGGTATATAAATTCAAAAACGCTTGCAGTATGCTTGCAAACGGTGCTTAAAAAGTACACCAGGTAGTAGGTGGATTAAGGTAGGATTATCGGCTACGGCTTCGTGCCCAGATCTTGTTGAAATTCTCATGGAATGTTGGTATTAGTGAAAGAAACATGTGTGCCAAATTTTAATTTTTTCCAAAAAGGCGTTTTAGAGATATGTCATGCAATGCGTTTTCAAATTCCCATAGACTTTGTACAGGGGCTGATTTTGGCAGTATAGAAAATGGTCCAAAATGGGGTAATTTTGTGAAAACTACACATTTTATTTCAATTATTTCTCAAGTAATTAGTATGGTTTCTTGTGTTATTTAATGGATTTTTTGCTACATTTTGATTTTTTGTCTTTTTAGGTAAATTTGAGGCCAAGGAACACAAATTTGGTTGTTCCCATTTTTTTCGACCAGCCGTTCGGCAGCCATCTTGGATTTCAAAATGGCCGCTATTTTCAACATATTTTCCCTCATATCTCTGTTTGTGGGCGACATAGAAAGGTAAAATTGGTGTCTATACCCATGTTTGTGATACTAAGGTTGCTATAGAAACGGTTATTTAAGTTGCAACTAATTTCGTTTGGCGGCCATCTTGAATTCTAAATGGCCGCCACGTTGAATATACTTTGGCCTGTATCTTGACTTCTGAATAACATACAGCGGTAAAAACGGTGTCAATACCCATGTTTGTGATACTAAGGTTTCTAAGGAAACCATTTTTTAAATTGCATCTAATTTCGTTTGGTGGCCATCTTGAATTCAAATGGCCGACAAGTAGAATAAACTTTGTCCTGTATCTTGACTTTTGGAATGACATACTGGACTAAAAATGGTGGCAATACCCATGTTTGTGATACTAAGGTTTCTAAAGAAACCCTTATTTAAGTTGCAGCTAATTTTGTTTGGCGGTCATCTTGAATTCAAATGGCCGCCATATTAAATATACTTCAGCATGTATCTTGACATCTGAATAACATAGCGCTAAAAACGGTGGCAATACCCATGTTTGTGATACTGAGGTATCTATATAAACCATAATTAAAGTTGAAACTGATTTCGTTTGGCGGTTATCTTGAATTCAATATGGCCGACATGTGTAAATTCACTTTGCCCGATATCTTGACTTGTGAACAACATACTGGGCTTAAAATGGTGTTAATTAATACTCATGTTTGAGATACTGGGGATTCCACAATTCCCCAAAGTGATACTAAGCATTTGGATTGCACTGATCAAAAAGGGGAACAATTATTTTTCCGTGAGTAGTAAAAATGTTGGAAGTTTACTCAACTTTGATATTTTACTGACCAAAAGAAAGGGCCTGTTACAACTTTGTGTTGTAGCGGGGGACATGGATATTCTCTCATCAATCATTATAGTAGTAAGAGTTGTCTAAGTTAACAGCACTCGGCTAGATAGAAGCCTAGAGAAACTATTTTAAACGCTCGTATGGGGTCAAAACCTCTAGTGAACTTTTCTCCGCTGCGCTTTTAAATGACAAAAGTTTCTCGAAAAGCTTCCAGATTATCATTTTCTCATTTCCAGTCATTTTAGCGAAAATTATGTGAACTTGGCACCTTCACCAGGGTTAGTGTATGCCTTCAAAATTGAAGGTAGAGGGGTGGTTGCCACCCAAGAAAAATCTAGGGTACATTTTTGTGTCGCCTGAACGAATGTTCATGGAGGCACATACTAGTCCAAATTTTGTGTGTCCGTATGTCCGTATGTCCGTCCGTATGACTCGGTTAACCTTTTTAAAAATGCTCTGCAGGCTAAAAGCTATCCCCGATTTACTTCAAACTTGATAGGATGATAGAGTGAGGTGCCGCAATATTATGTGTAGCTTTTGGCCGCATTATTTGCATATTCATGAATATTAATTAGCTTATTTGCATATTTTCAGACATTTCGGTTAACCTTTTTTGAAATGCTCTGCTGGCTAAACGCTAATCCCGATTTACTTCGCACTTGGTAGGGTGATAAAAAAAAAAAAAAAAAAAACTAAAATGACAAAAGTTTTCGTAAAAAGCTTCCAGATTATCATTTTCTCATTTCCAGTCATTTTAGCGAAAATTATGTGAACTTGGCACCTTCACCAGGGTTAGTGTATGCCTTCAAAATTGAAGGTAGAGGGGTGGTTGCCACCCAAGAAAAATCTAGGGTACATTTTTTTAATATTCTGCAAAATATGGCTCTGAAACTGCATGCCAAGAGCTGAACACCGCATGAAAATCCGATACCTACTTTTTGGCACAAAATTGGATTTTCACCTATTTTCTGTAGCAAATGCCAATTTTGCCAACTCGTACCCGTGGACTTTATGACGTCATTGTGATGACATATACTAGGTATGTTAATATTTATTTTAGTATAAATAGAAAGAGGGGACCATGGCTATCTACTGGTATCAAAATCATAAGCATCGGGTGCAAATGAATGATGCAAAAACTGAGTTTTTCATAGCTGGGTCTGCCTACAACATCAGGAAACTTCAGCCGCTTACTGACATTACACTTAAAATGGGCTCAATATCAAACTTTCCACAGTTATCAGAAATCTTGGAGTTTATTTTGATAGCACTATGTCACTCATTTCTCATGTTGATAACCTGCGCCGTTCTATTTTGTTCCACATCAAGAACATCTGGAGAATCCGAAGATTCATTGATGCTCACACTTGCCACCATGCAGTATGTGCACTTGTACTGTCACGCCTGGATTACTGTAATGCACTTTTCACTCGCCTATCATCTAAAAATATGAATCGCTTACAATGCTTACAAAACAGTGCCGCAAGGGTGATTTGCACTGGCTTCCAGTAGCCCAAAGAGTGACTTTCAAGATCTTGTTATATGTTTATAAAGCACTGTATGATGAATCACTTGCATACATAACTGTTTTCTTACTATGTTCCGGGTCGGCCTCTTAGGTCATCTGATGACACATCACGTCTTGTGGTTCCCAAATTTAATTCTTTGGCTGGGAACGCAGATTGCCTGTAATTGCTTCCAAAACTTGGAACAGCCTTCACAGCACATCAGGGATGCGCCATCAGTTAACATTTTCAGGAAACACATTTGTTCTAACTTCTGCCTTTTGTACTTTGCATTGTGTGTGGTTTGTAAACGCAATGTTGTCTTTGGACGAATTGCGTCCTAAATAACGTGTGTGAGGGTGTGTGTGTGTGTGGGGTGTGTGTGAGGGTGTGTGGGTGTGGGTGTGTGTGTGTGTGTAGGGGTGTATGTGTGTGAGGGTGTGTGTGTGTGTATGTGTGTGTATATGTGTATGTGTGTATGTATGTATGTATGTGTGTATGTATGTGTGTATGTGTGTGTGTGTGTGTGTATGTTTGTTTTATAACAAATTCCTGAGGGGATGGTAACAACCCCCTGGTAAACCATGCAAAAAGGCTTAGTAAGACGAGGGTTAAACATGTCGGCCATCTTGATTTCAAGATGGCCACCAAACAAAAATAGTTGCAACTTAAATTATGGTTTATAGAGCAACCTCAGTATCACAAACATGGGTATTGCCACCGTATTTAGTCCAGTATGTCATTCCAAAAGTCAAGATACAGGGCAAAGTTTATTCAACTTGTCGGCCATTTTGAATTCAAGATGACCACCAAACGAAATTAGTTGCAACTTAAAAACGGTTATTGCCACCGCGTACCGTTTTTACCACTGTATATTATTCAGAAGTCAAGATACAGGCCAAGGTATATTCAACGTGGCGGCCATTTTGAATTCAAAATGGCCGCCAAACGAAATTAGTTGCAACTTAAATAACGGTTTCTATAGCAATCTTAGTATCACAAACATGGGTATAGACACCAATTTTACCTTTCTAAGTCACCCACAAATTGAGATATGGGGAAGAATATATTGAAAATAGCGATCATTTTGAAATCCAAGATGGCTGCCAAACGGGTGGTCGAAAAAAATGGGAACAACCAAATTCGAGTTCCTAGGTGTCAATATTACCCAAAAAAGACAAAAAATCAAAATGTAGCAAAATAGCCAACAAATCCAAGAACATTACGATAAGGCACCATACTAATTTGACGAGTTATAAGATTGGTGTTTGTTTTTAATGGTTAAAGAAATATCAAAAATCCATAAAAAAATTTTATTTTTCTGTGTGTCATCAAAAACAAAGAACAGGTGGTCGCAACAACACTTT
>JAMKCH010006729.1:0-39372 GCA_023653785.1 Ophioderma brevispina | reverse complement strand
GCTTACTGCTACCTGGTCTGGTCCGCTGTCTCCCTTTGGGACTTGGGCTATGAGGCAGCTTCGCTGCTCCCCTCCTGGGGGATCAGCTGGCCTAGTCGCTTCCGTAGTCCGGGCTATGACAGTTGCCGTCTGGCATTAGTCCTGTCCCCCTTTTGGGTCAATACCTTGTATCCCGCATGGTGTGATACTGGTCCTTTGGGTCTTTAGCCCTGCCCACTGTTGATCGGTGGCTGTTCGGGAGATAGGGCTGGTTTGACAGTTCTCGCACATTCCTTAGGCTCCCGGCTGACAAGCCTGATCTGCTGTCTCCCTCTGGTGGACTTGGACTCGGGATTGTTCGGCTCGACTGTGCCCCCTCTTGGGGGCTCTTTGTACGGGCTTAGCGTGGGCCTCTCCGGGCCGCGTTGGGGCTCGTCCGGGCCTAGCCCGGTTCCTGGGCTTCAGGCCCGGGGTGGGCTTCCCGATTTCTTGGGGGGGTTTCCCCCCAGGGGGCAGTTTTTCAGGCTCCCGTTGTTTGATCTCTTCCCTTGCGGGTTTTCTTTGCCACTCCTTCTGTCCCAACGTTGGGCTTCAGCTGGGAATCCCTGTGAATGGGTATTTCCCTTGCTTGGTGGGTTCTCCGACTCGCCTTCACATGCGGCTTTCTAGTTGTTTCTTGCATTGGCCTGTCCTTGTCTCCTCCGCCGTGCCTTGCGTACTGATCTTGTGCGTTTTCCCTTGGTACCCTCGGGGCCTTGGGGGCACGTTCGGTTGCTCGGCCCGGTCTTTACGATCTGGAGCCCGGACATGGTTGGTCTGCCACTTCCGACGGGGGATTTTTATCCCCTCTCTTCTAGTCGTCAAAGTCTGTGACCTTGACTTAAAGTCGGTTGGAGCTCTCCGGGGCGTTTTCCCCCTGTTTGATCATTCTTCCATTCTGACTCTCGAGTTGGTTGACGAGTTGTTACCTCCCTCTTCTCTATATCGACTGTTGGTGATACTTAGTCTATAATCTCGCCTGTTCGTAGCACCTCTTCTGTTGGCTCTCTTCCCTTTCTCCTCCTCGGGAGTATCTGTGGGTCGGAGCCCCTATGTACTGCCCGCGGACATCTCCTTGGTGGCATCCTTCTGCCCGTAACCGGAGTTCGGCTACTCGGCTTCTTGTTTGCCCCTCTAGGTAATCGAGTGTCGTTCGTAAAGGTCTCAGAAGTTTCCTCAAGGGATCATTCTGTTCTTCTACGACTTTTTCACGTGCTCTCTGCTTTCAGTCGCCACTGGTTAGGCTTCGCTCGGGCTGTCGCGCCCGAGCAGATATACGGGGCTCTCAGCTCGGGTCGCCCTCGGGCTCGACTCGTGTTTCTGCGAGGCTAACCTTGGGTTTTTCCCGCCTCTGTGAACTTCTCGTGTGTTCGCGGGCCACTTTGCTACCTTTCGTGCCAGGTATGACTCTGGCCCGATCTGTGGGAGTGCTAGTTTATCATGAGTCTAGCCTTGACTGCGCTTCGGTTTTGCGCCGGTTCTGGCGCCGCGGCTGCCGGTATTGCGGAGGTCTCCGCGTTCTCTCGGTTGTTCTGTCTACCTCCGAGTCGAGGCCGGAATGCGCCCTCCCCTCCCTGCTGTGACAGCCTGAGGTTGGACTTTCGCGCATTTTTAGCTTTAATTAGCTGTCTCCGATCGTCCGTTGTCTTGATTTTTCGGTCAACTAGATCAGCCGCCCACAGTCAGTTTGTTCGGTTTCGTCCTTCGGTGACGTTGGCTAGTTCCTTTGACTCCTGTATGGCGGTCATCATAGAACCCTCGAAAGCAGTTCCCTCTGGGATCTGAGTTTTTACTGGGCGAGTCTCTTGGCGAATCCCCCAATTCCTGTTGGGTGCGGCGTCTCTCTAGTCCTCGCCTTTATTAACTCTTTCGGGTCGCCCTTCCGGCTGATTAGCTCGGAGATTTCCTTCTCCTTGAGCTTCCTCCCGGGTCAGGGTCTGGACTTATCTCTCACCCTTCATCGGTGGCTGGGGCTTTTAGCCTTCGCTGCAGGCCTCTCAACTTTATCTCCCCCCGGCCTCTCCCCGTTGGGTTCATCTGTGGTGCTCTGATCGGAACCCCCTCTCTAGGGGGCTCCTCTGTTTTTTGGGGGTTAGGCTTTTGTTGCCCGCGTCTTTACGCCGGTCCGCCTTGCGCTTCTCTGTTCCCTCGGCTCGGATCCTCGTTGTTAGCGCGGGCTGTTGAAGCGCTTGTTCTTTCTCCGCCTCTGCCCGCGGGGGTGCTTCTGCCCGTTGTCCAAGGCCTACGTCCCACTCCAGGCTCCTTCAGAGCTCTTCCTCTCCCTATGTCCTTAGGCTTGGTTTTTCTTTGCGGGATTCTCGGCTCGGCTTTCCTCAAAAAAAACTTTGCCATGTCAATTTAAAACACATTATAAAGTTTTACGGTCATATTACTCACCCCCCAGTGTACTCCACTGTCTAGAGTGAGTTATGGCTTCCGACTATTTATGAATCTTGATTCCAAGTGTTTTTGTGCTCTGGCATTGTTCAACCTTTGGCTGCATCCTAACAACCCGCTCTCTAATATCATGTTCCATCTCCGACTGAGTGAGCCAGTCTGGTGTTGATTGAAATTAGTCATCCACGGGGGTTACTGCATATCTTTCAGTCCACATGGTGTAAAGGAATCATTCAGTGTATGATTTAGTCAAAACAACATTATGGTTTATAAATCATATACTGGGCCTGATTTCCTTTCCAATGTTTAACAGTTCCCGCTTCCAGGCCCCCGCCCCACAACAGATTGTGCGTTCGTCCGTTGGGGGAAAAAGGTGGCTCTGAGCCAACGGAATTGTGGAAGAGTAATGGCTGACGGGTGTGACCTGGGTCCTGGTCGAGACCATTTTCGGTCTTTTATGGGTGCTAAATAGGTATTTTGGGGGCATTCCACTTCTCAGAAGGGAATGCAGATATTTCAGTCAACAGTGGAAAGGTAATCAGGCCGCAGTTATGTGATAAACATATGTGGTTGTTGACTATTTCCATCCCTGCTAACGTCCCCTCAGTTCAATGCCCATAAAAAAATACCTGCGTAAAGTACTAGAGGACACGATGGGTTGAATCGTACTATAGAGTCAGCACCTTATGTGATCCGAAGAAAGTCGCTAACTGTGAATATACACAGTTTTGTTTAGATTCAAGATTCTCAGGTAGTGTATCCACTGCTTGATGGCATTTTAAAACAAGCGTTTTGACACGTTAGTCTAACCACCTTCTTTAATGTGTAGTCCCGCTTGTTTAGGCTACTCAAAGTGCCAGGGCTATGCACTGATCGTGCCGTATTGAGACCACTCAGCATTGGAAGGTTTGTCAAGGTGCACCAGCGCACCATCATGGGCTAATGCGTTGAAATGCACTACACACTCACGTGATATAGGCTTATATTGTTAAAGGATGGTGGCTTATACTTAAGTCTTCTATAGAGTGTGTGATCTGTGTTACTTTGCATTTTTATGGGCATTGAACACACTGAAAATGCCTAAAGTTTTGCATCTTCCCACATAATTGATTTCAGTCAAAAACCTTCCGTTACACTCCAGATTAGGATTCAGTTACTGTTCCCACCTTTAAACTCTTTTTTATAAGCTGTTCCTTATCCTCGCGTTGCTGTTTGTCTGGGCAAGATACTAGTCTCAATTGCCTTGTCGACCCAAGCGACATTTGAGGAGCTGTTATGGTGAAATTTTACAATCTAAGTGCTGCTAGGAGCTGCGCTATAACGTTGCACCCTAGTTGAAGCGAAATGATTCGGATGATTTCCTAGTGACTGCATAATAATTACGGCCTGGACCTGCCAGCTCAGGCCGTGGATGAAAAAACACCTTCCCCCGCATCTGTGACCATCGGAACTTTGGTCACAACGCCTCGTGTCCGCTTCTAAGACACTGTCGCATCAATAGTAGTAGTAGTTTATATTTTTTATCCAACAATTTAGTGCCATATTTATCTGTAAATGTGGGGGAGTAAATGAGAATCTGGCTGTGTAATGTGTAGTTAACCTTCAGGATCCCATGGCATTATGGTATCTGTTATAATGTGTTTTTTCAAATTGTGCATAACTGCTCATAATTCTTATCCATGATTGCATGTAGGGCCCAGGTGTTGCACTTGCCACTCTTATGTTGCTTGGCAAAATCTTAAAATGTGGCACCTAAACGAGTTTTTTTTTTGTTTTCTGCACATCTCTGCAGGTATTCCCCATCCCTAATAAAGTATACATTTTCTGAAGTGAAAATGTCATGAGAAATTAAAAATGGCTTTTAAAACTGATGGTTTGAAGTTGGTAACAGGTTATGATTGGAAATAAGGCTTCTGGAAAAATACTAGACATGTGTCAAGAAATATATATGTTTCCCTCTTTTGCTGCTATACTATTTTTCAATCGGATTTGAATTCCCATTTTGAAATTGCATCTGGGATTTGTATACTTTTGTGGGTACTACTACTTTTCATATTGGTAATTCAGTAGCACAAACAACCATTAAGTTTGAATTGAATTTTACTACGTATCAAGTGGAAATTTTCGCGAGGTTTTTATTTTCGCGAATTTGGGGGCGAGTGAAGAAAAAAACGCGAAAATAAAAGCTGTTTGCGAAAATACCTTTTCCAAAGATTGTATTGGCACTTATGTCAATACCGTGAATTAAATTCTCGCGCATTAGGCCACAACTTTAAAATCGCGAAATTCTGTATGCGGAAATCCACTTATACAGACTTAATCAACAGGTAGACAAGGATGAATATTTAGTAATCTTTTCCTGGAGATAGCTGGAGATAGCCATGCACACAAGTGATTATATCTATTGCTAGTCTACCAACATGGCTTGTTAGCTCAATTGGCAAGAGCGCCGTGCTAGTTATACATAAGTTGCCGGTTCGAGTCCGGGCAAGCACACATTTTTTTTGTGCTAACACTTGTGTGCCCATCGGCACCATCATTTTGGGGTGGGCTAGTTCAAAACCCATGGCCTGTGGCTACTTAAAGCATAACAAGTAGAGGTCACATTGTTACGCAAGTACAAATAAATAACACACATTTTGGCAAAACGTTATTTAGAGAAAATGAAATAGATGTTATATAAGATATAAGAATATTTTCTGTCATTTGATTGGTGGATCTACTATATCACGTGACATAAAATAACCAAATTAAAAAAACCAAATTTCCCCAAAAATTTTTACAGGAGAGGAAAAAGTTCCCATAAAAGTTACGATTTCCCCTATCAATGGGAAATAGCCTGTTTTTATGGGATTTTTTTCCCTGCATGGCCATCTTGCACGCCCTTGCCTCGTCAGGATCGATCTGACCTGATCAGCAACCCAACTTTGACATCACAGTGCTCATCAATCCAATCTTCTGCTTGATATTAGCGAGTTTTCATCTCACCGCTGGGCAATTCTGTTATTTTTGACTCAGAGATTTGGATTCAGCTACTTGTGCAACACGGAAAATTCCTCGAGCTGTATATAGTGCTAATACCAGAAACAATAAAATAGCCTACAAACTATGTATTTCAAGAGCAGTTTCGAGAAATTTGTGGGAAAGAGCCACCATGATTCCTAGACATGGATGAGCATGAGGGGCCAGTGTTCTTGACATGCTCCTTGGCAATTTTGTTTGTCAAAGAATATCAACATGACAGAAATATTGTTATGTCTTATATAAACAAATATTGACTGTCTATATCGTGTAAATGGTGCAAATAACTCCCCGTGGTGACTGGAAACAGTGGGCCAAATAGTATGCATGTGGTCTCCAGTCACCTCGGGTACTTACGATCAGGAATATAATGGCTTTGATTTGATCTGTGCTGAAACATTGATTTAAGTGTAGACCCTCAAATGCATCCCCAATGCCCCTGCCACATGCCTATTGGCCATGTTACACCAATAATAGCATGGCAATAAATAAGGTCCAACTTTATTTGGTACTGAGCCAAGTTAGAATTCACGGACAGATCAGTTATTGTAGTCCTTCTCCATTGGGCTTATTGCCCTACACCTTATTGGCCAGGGGTCCCCTTAACAATATCGAGGGCCTTGAATTGGAAGTTGGAGTTCCTTTGAGAAAAGGTTATTTCCCAATTATGATGCTTGATGATGCATTTTGAATGTCTGTTCACAGTGCCCATACATAGGCCACCATGTTGTCATTTGAGATCCATAAGAGTGGTGGTCAGACAGGCTTGCAGCAACCTGCAAAATATGTCAGTTTGTATTTATAATAATTGCCAATCTGTATATTCAAGATTAAAAAAAAAGGTATTTTACATGTCTGAGAAGATTTGTAATAAAAACATGAATTGTCAATTAAAGATTCAGTAGTACAGCTTCTTTTGTTTAGACTCATTACTTCTTGCAATTTTGTTTGATCCTCTAAGGTTATGGTTAGGATTAAGAATTAGGGTTAATGTTAAAGGCTATATTTGAAAATTAGCAGATGAAATGAAAATTGAACATTGTGATAAACTACCTATTTAACTTCTAACATTAAACCAATATTTGTACAGTGGCATCACAGATCTTTATTGCCATCTTAGTCTGATTTTTCTGCTTTCCCCGAAAACCTGGTGACTTAAGCCACCCCCCCCCCCTCCGTACACTTGCTTGGAGATGGAGTGGTCCACTCAATCTTCTTATGCCAATGAACACCTACAGATAGCAACACTTACAGGTTATAGGTCTTAAAGACACTATCAGTGACCACCCAAAAGAGTCAAAATTTGCAAGAATAGCTTAACGTGAGGATAAGTCTGTAGTATTTTGCCTTAAATTATTTTTCCAACTGTAAAATTCAGTAAATGAGAGAAAACAGCCAGTGTTCAAAGATTTATCTCCAATCAGTGTGTGTTGTATAAGTGTCCGAATGGACTTAATGACTCAATATCTGATTTTGATCCGTATAGGTTGCTTTTGGTCTGATCACTTGTAGGGGATGTTAGGATACCTATACCTGTTATGGAAACAAATTCTAATTTTTGATGATTTTCTGATTTAGCAAATCAACTGATAGTGGCCTTCAAGGTCATTGGCCCTATTCCGTATAGTCTGGTCCCCAGGACCCCAGAGTTTTTAGGAATGATCAAATACTGGTTTCTGAAGAAAGCTACTAATTGTTTCTTCTCATTTACCCTTAAATTTGTTCACTTTAAATAGTATCCATGAGCAATTGTCCCGTTTGGATCAACCAATATTAATCTATACAGCATTCTACAGGGTGGCCCAAAAGTAGCTGGCGCGTGCTCTCGTATTTAGTTATCAAGATAAATGACACACAAGGTCAATGCAGTGACTCTAGTTTTGAATCAAACCATTTTTGTTGCAGTCTGAGGAAAGATGAACATTTGAGCACATTTTTAAATTGAAGCACTATTAAGGATTTAACCTTTGGTAATGATTTTGACGATTTTTGTCGTATCTGTAACCATAAGTTGTAGGCAGTACAAACAAATCCAAGTATTTTTCATTTTTGACTCCTGTAGTAAAGGCACTATCAGGGATTTGCTCGAAAGATAAAATCGTGAAAAAAACTGTCAAAACTCAGATTTTTTGGAATCTCTGTGAACTAGTACGGGTGATTCCTAACAACCCTGCAACTGAAATCAGACGCAGTTAATAAGTCAAAATCGGATGTTTTTAGTCATCACTGTCCTTACGGACACTTGCTTCAACACATAGTTGCAGAGAATAATCATCTTTGAACAATGCCATTTATTCTTTTCTGGCAACTGTTCAGTTGAAAAAAAGTAATTTATGGTAATTCTAACTGGACTATCCTTCAATTTAAAGTTATTCCTGCAAAATTCAATATTTTGACTCTTTCGTGCAAATCACTGATAGTGTCTTTAGGATTCACACCCTTGAATTCCGCCACACTTTCCTAGATGACGGATTAAAGGCCAAGAAAAAAAGGTTCATCTCAGCTTACTTCTTAGCTTGTTTTGCCTAAAAGAAAACATCTACAGTGCTTAGGGTTCTGGCTTGTTTGGAAGCTGAGGACACTTCCTTTGTTTGGCCCTGATGGCGTGCTCCTCACGATACAGGTGGAAGGCCTCCAAAGTGACTGCCACTGGTGATGAATCATCTCTTAAACCAGCTCAGAGTTGCTTGCCAAAACAGGGTGGGTATTTGACAGTGTAGAACTCAATTTTTACTCAACTGTTATAGCCTTATTTTGTTGATTTTTTGGTACAAGTGGAACTAGATGGGCAAGCAAGGTTTACAAAAGCACAGACCCCAAAACCCTCTCCCCTACAAGCTCTTGTATATTTTGGCAAGTGATATCTTAGTGTTCATGTACCACTGGGTATAAGCTCACCTCCCCGGTATAAGCCCACCCCAATGTTAAAGAAAATACAGGAGGCTAGGGCATACCACTTAGGGTATAAGACCCAGGTTGGTAATAATCATAGGAAAAAAATGAGCAATAATAGCAAACCAAAATCACATTTCAAACTTGGCACTATTCTATGAGCCATCAAAGTAGGGTCCAATGCATTGGGATGGCGTTTGTTTACTAGAAGTGCTTTGGAGAAATGTGATGTGTGAAAATTGAACTTTTTTTATTTTTTAATGTTTTAATATCTGCTACAACAAAAGTGTACATAAATGGTATCTGGTGAATTATGCTCGTGAAATGTATTGCAATTTTGTATCGTGAATTGGGTCCAGTTCAGCCCCTCCCCGGGGGTATAAGCCCCCCCTATTTGAAGTAATATCTTTGCTGTTGGGGGTGGGCTTTACCCAGAGTGCGTATGGTAATCCAAACAGGGCTTCAAAAAAAACAAATCTCAATGTTAACTCACAACTTCAGCTTTGGAACAGATCAATGTTAACATTTCCAAAGGGGATGACCTGATGTTTAAGTACATAAAGTTGTCATCTTGAGAGAATGCGGCCTTCACTCCAAAACTACACATCCCACAGTTGTAAAGTTTAGCGCCAATAATGTCAACCCGTTTTGAGGTGATAAACTGAGTAGTACTGTGTAAACTTAATATTGGTCGAACCAAAATGGGGCACCAAGTCACTTTCATAACTTCTAAAAACCAAACATTCCTTTATCCCTAAGAGTTCACAGGGTAAATGCAAAAAATAGCTTTCTTCGGACACGAAAATTTTGACCACTTCCAGTAAAAATCTGGGATCTGCATATGGTGGATGAGGTAGTAACGACTCAAACCATGGCCCTTTAATAAATTAACAAAGGCAAAATACACATAATTATTATTCATTAATAATTTCATCCATTTTATGTACATATACATGAATAATCTATAAAATGAATAATATTGATCAGGTAGGACCTGTGAAGTAAGGGTGAAAGATTTGGTTCAGTATGTTACTAGGGCTTTAATTTTTTACCAAGTATCTGTTGTACTTTTTATTTTTTACTTTTCCTAATATTATAAGAAAAATATTTATGAAAGCATAAGCTTAGAGGATGAATCAGAGATTTCAATATAAATTTTTTTGGTATTTTTAGAAACTAGAATAAAAGATAGTCACCTAAAGCTCACTTCCCAAAGTTGAGATCATTGGATTCTTCAGTGGATGCAGTAAACATATATGTATAGTTAAAGTACCATAGAATTTTATAACAAAGTTGTGATTTGTTAGTATGAAGGACATCGTTTTGAGCAAGTTATTTCAAACAGTGATTTAGTTTGTGGACAAGTATTGTGTTAACATGCAAAAAAAAACAGGATTTGTTTGAAAATCAGGGTGTGCAATCCTCGGGAATCTCTGAGCAAGCCTTTTTATTTATTTGGCTACATTTTTGTAAGCAGTGGCAAAATATCTACCCAAAAGTGCCTCACAAGTAATAATGATTACAGTAAATATTTTGACAAAACTTCCAGGTGATTCTAATTTTGATAGGGATTTTTTTTGTCTTCCAAAAATTCTACATGAAAAGGTCCGGCAAGCTTTGTGTTACCATTCTACTTTGCTGGTCATTTTATGTACTTTTATGGTTAATGGACTAACATTTCAATAACTTTATTTGCTTGTACAGATTGGGTATATTCAAAATTATAGCTGGATTAAATGCAGTCCATCATTTCACCGTGGTAATTTTATGATAAAGAGTGGTGTTTTAAAATTATCAGATTTAGAGCAATAATAGCACATTTTTTTAACGAACACTCCCAATTTTCTTTCTTTATAGATTTCTTGCAAGATGTGTTGGTAATTGTCTTGGATACAAATATGAATACTAAGAGTAATAGTATCCAAATATTGAATGCTAGTGCGTGGAATAGTAAATATATATCACAATGTCAAATTTTGAATTTTCTATTTCACGAGGCGAAGCCGAGTGAAATGGAACATTCCAAATTTGAGTGATATATTTTTACTATTCCACAAACATAGGTATTCAATATTTGTTTTATATAACGATACAAAACAAATAATTTTTTTGCCGTTGAATATACTTACTATTCAATGGCTCAATCGTTATATAATAAAAAAATATATCATGAGGTCAAATTTTGACTTTCTGGAACAGACAAAATTTGACCGAATGATTACTTTTACTATCATGATATAATAAACCATACCTGTGAATGGCTCAAAATTGTGTATTTGTCTGTCATAAAGACAGGATTTTGTAATTGGGATCCCTAATTCTAATTCATCCATTATGAAAATGACCCTAACTTGACTTGCATGAACTAACTGAGTGTAAACATATTCATGGTGCTATTTCATTTTGGAAGGATGTTTCCAGCAGTAATTGAATTAGAATCAGGTCCCCCGAGTGGTCTGGAACACAAAGACACAACTCTGTTTTGGCAAAATGAGATTTTGGACTTGATGTCACAATTGCCAAAACAATGTGGGCTCTCCAGTAAAACAAATATTAATGACTAATTTTATAGGAATTATAGTGCAGGCTATAGTGGTGTTGCACTTTCCACCACAGAAGGATTTTGTACTGTGCTCCCTTAACCCTAGCACAGCTAAATCTCACCAAAACTCACTGTGTTATTTGAGAAAAATGCACTAAGTCCAGAAAGTAGCGATGACGTCATCAAACCAAGACTCATATGGGCACGAAATCGCTGGCCGGGCCAGCGACACCGCCGTAGCGTGTTATCCCGGGTCATGGGGCTGGGGCCCGAAGGGCCCTGGGTTCGAATCCCACCCGAATTTGCAACTTTTCTTGTTCCCTTCTTCCCTCACTCCTTCAGTTCCTCCCAGGAGATAGGCTAGAAACCGACGTCAGGGTTAGGGTTAAACAACAGTTGTGGGGCCATTTTAATTATGCACCAAGTGATTCTTGTTTTATTCAAAATGGAATTACTTCATGATGATCATCACAAAGGCTTATCATGAAGCATTTTTTCCATTTGGCATCACACTGACTGTACTCCACCATTGTCACATTTGTCCATTGCCCACTGAGCAGCCAGAAGTCAAAGCAAGCTAGTCTGTCACTAACATGGGGAGTGCACTTTCAAAATAACACAAAGGGTCTAGACTAGATTTCCTTGGCAAAAAGATTGGTTGTAATATGTAATGAACTTGTCATAAAGGCTGCTAAATTGATTGGTAAAATTAACCCTAGAGTCAATATAGCAAAAGTTAATACTTCAAAACTAAATTCAACAGCTCACTAAGAAGAATTTTTTTCCAAGAGTATCCAGGCTGAAATAAAACTTCAGTTGGGCTTGAAATGTGCACCAGATGGGTACTGTTGACCAAGTAATGAAACATTTACATTCTGTCAATTTCTTGCAGAAAACCTAAAAACATAAAAGTAATTAATATTGCTAAAGATAGGAACCTCTCCCATTTAGTGTGCAAATGGACCTAGGCAATAAAATAAATATGTTGGTTATGCATGACACTCCCTATCATTCTCACTTATAATGGGGTTTATGCTTGATTCCATATAGGCTTGGTTGAATTCTTTCATACAGGCCTTGTACACCAAGGGGTGTTTCTGTAACCTGACCAGGTTTACGTGACCACTATGAATTCAACAACCTTAACAGAATAAGCTGTAAAGTATGTTGAATTCATAGTGGTCAGGTAAACCTGGTCAGGTTATGGGAACACTGTACATCAATGAGACTTACTTGGCTCAATGATGAATTATGGTTGTGTATGTCCACCCTAGGTCCAATTGCACAAAAAGCATGGGAACTAGAGGATAAACGCATTAACATTTGCCATCTATATCCTCTTGTATGACTCCAAGCATGGACATGCTGATCCATGTCATCACTGACCCTGTGTTTCAGATACATCAATAGGAATAGCAACTATTTGTTCAGCAGCAGGCTCTTCAACAGGTTGTTCATAAGTCACAGTCACTGCACCGGCTTTTACTGCTTCACAAGTAGCTACCAAATCACTAACTGTCCCACACACATGTGGCAGCAACAGTTGTCTAACCCGTTGATCTTTCAGCAGAGAAAACATCTCTTGACACTGCTGCTTGAGGTTTTCAATTTGTGCTCTCTCCTCTGCATCATCAGTATCATCATCAACTTCAGTCTCTGCACAGCCAAGCTCAACATTAGCGGCTAAGTCAAGATGGTCTGTCTGCATGTGGTGAGGCACTTGTACCACTTGTGCAACTCTTAGCATGTGGACTTTGTGGATGTGCTGACAGATCTGAGCTTCTTCCACACAACTGCAGCAGTAAAGGTGTCGGCATAAACTGAAGCAGGGCAGCTCTAAACACTTCTGGTAGCAGAATTCTTCATCACATATTTCCTTGAGCTTCTTTACTTCATGGCACTCTGGTTTAGGGGACTCTGTCGTGACTTTCCAGAGCTGATCTGGTTTACCCTCCTCCTTGATATTCATCGTAGGGATAGCTACCCCTCTCTGATGATTTGTCAAAAACCTGGTCCCTGAAGCATCCTTCTGCAGTTCTTGGAATGCCCTTGTGTTTCTATGCCAACTGTCATTCTTGGCAATCTCAAGGAGTATGTTGGCAAGGAAATCCACACGCTTGTTAGATTTTCTCTTCTGCGTGTAGAAGGTTTTAACCTTGTCATGGAAGCTGTCTTGAAACACACATCTCTCAGGTGTATTCTCTGGTGTTGTGAGATAACATGAGGCCCACTTCATTGGCCTCGAAGCATAGGTCACTTGGAAGTAATCTGTGAAGATTTGGCACTTTTCTGCATAGTGACACATAAATGCATTCATCATGTGTTCAAACTTCTTGACATTCCTCTCTTCCAACATCAGCATGAGACAATGATACACCTCTTGTCTCAGTAGAAGACCCGGCAGATGATGCTTCAACTGTTTCAACCAAGCTTGATGTATGTGCCATTTGCTAAGCATATGAACGAAAGATCCCTCACCGTAGATCTCCTCAAATTGCGCTAGTCCAGTATTGTCTTCATCTGTCACAACAAGTGAAGGTGCAAATGTCGGGCATTTGCTCTTGATGGCCATTATAAAGCCTCGCAAGATGTATTCATCAATGTGGTTAGTTAAGAGATAAGCCACAGGGTACCCATTCTGATATTCATCTGCCACAAATAATGTCACCAACTGAATACCCCATGTGTTGACGGCATGAGTTGCATCAATGCAGATCATCTTGGAACCACATTTTTCAAGTAATGCCAATTGCTCTTTAGTTTGTAAAGCAAGCACGTAGGCATCTTCTCTGAGTTTCATATGCTCCACATGCGATGCTAAGCCATCACCTTCCAGCCTGCTCTCATTAGCTGCCTTGTACATCAAAACTGGATTATGAGACTCCATTTCAGTGGTTGCCACAAGCAACCCCCACAGACGGGTCTTTTCATCATCATGAAGCTTCTTGGCAGATGTAACCTTAGTCCTACCTGTACAGAACCATCTTGGAAACATAGTGCTGCTTGTTCACAAGTGGGGATACATTGCTATCCATATCTCGCGGTTTATGTAGATCCTTGTAGATCTCATCTATTGAGATGCCCCGAGCAATTTTACCACCCATAATCTTCTCCTTTCTGAGTAACTCAGGCAAACGGTGGTGTTTAGTATCCTCGTAAGAAATGGGGTGGGAGTGGGATGTGATGTAAAAGACAGACACATGCCCGGTCTTTGTGTTCAGCTTAGCACTTATTCTTGCTGGACACCAGATGTTTTGCTTAACACTACCTTTCTGGGCCTTTCTTTCAGTTATTCTACCTGGTAGCCCTTTCTTCCGATGAGGTTTGTTATTCCCATCTCGCTGACACTTATAGTACAAACTCTTGATGCCTTGACCTGTTAACTTCTCTTTACTACTTGAAGTAAATTGAACAAACTTTGAAGCCTCCTCTTCATCTTTCCATCGTTTGAACTCCTCAAAAGATTCAAACTCAAGATTCTCTTTCTGATAAACTAGCCCATGTTCTTTCTCCATGTGTTCAATCATCTTGGAGGTGTGATAAATGGAGACTCCACATTCTGGGTGGAAACATGTAAGTTTGTTGACAGATTTGTCTTGTAGCTCTTCTTGGTGCTTTTTCCGCATGTGTACTTTCAGGTTGTCTTTACGAGTGAAAGAATGTGAACATGTTGGGCATAGAAGAACACTGTCCTTACCATTAACCGGTGCATCAGTGTGATCAGGCTCATTACTGTTTGGATTCTGAGGAAAAATACAATAAATTTGCATTAAGGGAAGAGCCAAATCAATTATAAATGCAAAATACACGGAATATATATTTGTATACCCTGAAGACTGATTTCTCATTTTTGTGTCCCCCATACTTTTATTGAAATTAATTCACCGTATTTCCTATATTATAAAAATACCGCAGTCCTCGGACCGCTTGTGTCACCTGCCGTCGTGGTTTGTGAATGATAGGTCTCATATGACCTTTGACCTTGACATGTGACCTTTGACCTCATAAAGAAATGAGGGTTTGTATGTAATATCCATAAACCAAGTTTGATTCCAATTGAACTTTGACTTTTCAATTGAGGTCAATTTTATGTTTTCAGCCTATTTTACAACTTGACCTCACATGACCTTTGACCTTGGTGTGTGACCTTTGACTTCATCACAAATGAGGGATCCCATGTTGCACCTATGACTCAAGTTTGGTTTAAATCCATTGAAGCACGTGGATAAAACAGGCAAAGGTTAACCCTTTTTTCACAACAGACAACAACAACAGATTACATCAACAGACTACAACAACAACAGATTACATCAACAGATTACATCAACAGACTACAACAACAGTGGACAAAGTGATCCCTATGTGTCTTCCTGCTTTAAGGCAGGTGACACACCAAAGTGATCCCTATGGGTCTTTCTGCCTTATGGCAGGAAATGCAGAAATTCATAGCTTTTAATATATGACACCAATTTTATGTTTAAGGAAAAAATGGTCTACAAAGATTACGCCTAAACTATGTGTTATCCCAGAGTTTACCTGAAACAATGAGTGATGTGTATACCCGCTAAAGTCCAACGAGCCGCTGTAGGCCCCCATAAACAACCTCACCAATGACCTACCTGCAGCATATCTAAAGGACCTGGAGACTCAAGCTGAGCGAAGCCAAGACCCACGCAATTGTCCTCCATCTTAACACCAAAGAGGCTCACGCCAGCTTCAATCAATGGAGCCACCTCTGCTACAATCCACACACTTATCTGGGAGTGAAGCTTGATCGGGTCAGATTAATTATCCGCAGCCATCTCGAGTACAGTATGTGCCCAACAAGTATTATATGAGCACCACACACTTTATTATCATATTTTGGGCACCACCATATTTGGGGTGCAGGTTGGTGTATTTGGAAAGCCTCATTGCATATTTATGAGACACCGCAGTATTTTACATTAAATGCATTTAACTAATGCCACCACATGCTGTCACTCTGATTCAAAAATCTCTTAAGTAAAATTAAAAGGGTCATTGGGAGAGTTTTCTGTGCATTAGTAATGTGGAAATCTTTTCAAAGGCATGTTTTTCTTTCACAGATGGTTTTTGCATAATCATGACAGAAAAATGGCCGTCAGACAATGGAACATTAGGGAAATGCAACACTTATACCCATAACTGTGACGCACGCAAAAACAATTGGGGGATTTGATAGTGCGTGCTTGCGCATTAATGCGCAACCAACAACCATGACTGATGGGTGTAAGAGAATGTTATGGTGGGTATTCCGATAATTTAATGCGATTTCACTCGTCCTGTTATATTTCCTGTGAGTCGGTCCCATACATATACAAAGAGCTATACCTGTACTGTGTTCATAGTCAGTTCGAAAATAATAGGGTGCGGTTCCCCCCCCCCACCCCCCCGAGGGGGGGTTACTGCAGTGGAAAAAGGTAGGTACATATGTGCCGACGATATGGGTCACATTTTCACGCCTTACTTTACAAGGGTCGTTTTTATCACCATGTACTATTTAATGGGTCATTTTTTTAGGCCTTGCCTTACTATATAAATGGGTACATGTTTCATTTTTGGCCGCAATTACTATGAAAATGGGTCAAGTTTTCGGTAAATCACACGAAAATGTTGATTTCCCAATTTTCGGAAAAGTTATATGGAAAATGGGCCAATTTTGCTAAGATACTATAAAAGGTGCAAAATTTCAAAGCCAACTATACAAATGGGTAGAAATTTTGACAACTATATAAATGAGTCATATTTTGTACAATTTAATTTGGTTCATTATAAACTGGGTCGATTTTTGTACCCACTGTACCCAATTTTAGGGCAAGACCCCCCCCCCTTGCTGTCCAATTCTATCCCAGTAAATGACACAATGGCAATAAGCTTCCTGTAGAGGCTTCATTGGGCGTTCCAACGACATTGTCCAAAATTAATCAAGTGTTCTTACCTCATTTTGAGTTTCCTCAGAAGCAAGAAATTTTGCTTTTTAGCCCTTGGACCTGGGCTTTTCTTGGAAACCAGTACTTCTCCTTTCTGGTGTTCTGAACTGATTACTAATTAAGTATAACAGTTTTAATAGGCTTGTTTTTTCAATTCAATTAATTTAAAACTTTTTTGTTAACCAGTCTTAGTGTGCTAAGGATAAAACAATACTAGGACATAACACACCATTCCCTTCTTAAAAATATTATCAAAAGTAACGAATAGTTCCACTATTTTTGCATAAAAGGAGTGAGATTTTGAAGCATTGGCAGCAATACACTCAATGATCTGGACACTTTGACCATTATGCTAGAAAATACCGCACTATTTCCATCATGACTTCACTGTTCACTGATAAGCTTCCGTTATATCAAAATGGAAGCTTATCTTTAGCTTCCACTCGACATGATTCTCTCGAATTTTTAATAACTTCTTTGAGACAGAGTCCGTGTCTGATTTCTTTCTTCCTTTCCACCTTTTAGCTTCTCTGTTGGCATGTCTGGGACTACTGCGTTCCATTTCCTGCCCATCTTCAGACACCTCTGGCTGAGGTGTCTTAACAGCTTCATCCTTGCCACCTGCATCCTTAGTCTCCACAGGCTTCTTACTACTCCTGCTGGCTTTAACCTGTCCTCAGTGAAGGGGTGGTATGCGTCACTGGAGGTACTGCTATTCTTCTCTGAGATGGCTCTGCTGCCAAGGTGGCATTGCACAGAGCATCAGTGGTTGCATTTTGATTTATGTTAGTGCTTCCTTCTTCTTGCGGTCCTCTGCTAAAAGGTAAATTGGTAAAAAAGGTAATATGAAGAGCAAGTTGTACAAAGGGTAACACTTAATTTTTACTTTTCAAGGAGTTAAGGCACGATCAGTGATTTGTTAAATCACAAAATCAAAAAAATCATTCAAAATCAGAATTGTGAATGGTATGAACACAGTACAGGATCCAAAACATACCCTGTAAATGATAAGACCAGAAGCAACCAAATAAGGACAGAATCGAAATTTTAGTCAGTACTGTTCCGTTCGGACACTTACTACAACAACGTGTAATGGGGAATCGTATTCTGGAACACTGCCGTTTTCTTCCTTTTCTGTCAATTCTTCAGTTGGAAAAAAGTAAGGATATCCTGCAAATTTCAAATATTTGTCAAATCACTGATAGTGTCTAACTGTACACGGCGGTTCTCGAACCCACAAAGGTCCCCCGCTCGTCGCGGTAGTAAAAGGAGGAAAAGTAACATAACTTAAGATCACAGGGAGGATTGTGATTGATAATACCTTGGATGGCCCCAGATGACCTGGAAAAATTCTGGTATCAATGTTGACTACACCCACCAAGTTCCATGACCAACAAAACTATTTGTAGTGTTGACTGATGGCCCCCACATGACCTTGAAATGACCTTCAGAATTTCAGCCTGAATTTTTGACCACACCCATCAAGTTTCATGACAATACAACCAATTGCAGTAAATTGACCTCAGATGACCCCAGAGACCTCGAAAGGACCTTGAAAAAGATTGGCATAAAATGTGAATGACACCCACCCGGAGTCATGACCATACAACCATGCATAGTGATTTGAACTTGAATGACTCTGCATGACCTTGAAATGACGGCACTGAATATTGACCGCACCCACCAAGTTTCATCATCTACCACATGTTTAGGGATTTGACCTTGAATGACCTCACATGACATTGAAATGACCTTCCAAAATTTGCCGGCACCGATATTGTTGAGCACACCACCAAGTTTCATCATCCTACCACAATTGACAAGGTTTAAAGCAATTTTTGACCTTTGACCCACCATGGCACATGACCCATCTCCAAACTCATCTGCCGCCTACTTAAGGGACATATATAGTCCAGGGACTGGAACCACGATATGTGAGTCTAGATGCACTCACCTACTAGAAAGCTGAAGTAATGTTTTTTAGATAGAACCTGTCTAGAAACATTGGGTTTGGATAATAAAAACTTCTGAACTGAGGGCAAAAGATGTGATATAAGTGTTTTTGTTATTTCACTGATGTCCAATAGGCAAATTTGGAGCGATTTTTTTTTAGGGGTAGGGGTAACACTTTCGAGCTCAATCCCCGTTAAAAAATCTGAACACAAATGATCATCAAATTGCTATCCTGAGTCAATTACAAAATAGTTTTATAAGTTGATGATTTTAAAATCTAGAGTTGAGATAATTGGGTAGCTAAGCCAATTTTAATGGAATAAGTGGCATTTGTGGCCAAAATGTGGCAAATTCTTGTATGTCATATTTGTAAAATATGTTATCCATAAACATATACATGGCAACTTGAGCCAAGTTGTTTCTTATAAAATATAACAATACTGGCCAGTTTTTGGGAAAGATTGAAACCCAATTTGTTACTTTTTTAGTAAATGGCTAATAAATAGCCTATTTTTTCCCAAAAATGCTAAAAATCGTGATTTTTAGGATGTTGAAGAGTTACGGGACGATCCAACTTATTTGGTTGCCCCCGGGATAGTACAGAATGCTCCAAGTTTTTTAAAGCATTGTACATAACAAAGTACACATAAAGTCAGGTAAAGTTAGAAAATAGCAACATATAAATGGTTGCCCATGGTAAACAGTAACCACTAGAGCTAGCTGTGAATGGCTAAAGTAGAGAAATAGTGAAGGACATAACTTTTTGAAGTTATTCCACCACATCTGTTTATCTGCACATAGTGTTGTGACATTTAGGTAAACATACCTGAATCGGTACAGGTCTCAGGGCAATTACTGTTGCCATGGAACCGCGCCAAAGATGCATGTGAAAACGGCGGATTTTTAGCATTTACTGAATGCATGTGTTTAAGGGACGGTTGTGTTGGCTTTTTTGATAACTTATTTTTGTAATCCTTGATGGAACGGAATGGCCTCCCCTCTCAAACTTATTTTGGTTGTTGTACATAATAAAGTACACCTAAAGTCAAGGAAATAATAGCAATATTTTAATGGTAGCCATGGTAACCAGTGACCACTAGAGCTGTGAGTAGAACATGTTGTACACAATAACTAATAGTTTGAACACAATATATAATAATATGGTGCAGTTGTGACATTAGAGTAACGTTTTTGAATATGAGCACCGGTCACCAAAACAATTATTACCATACCAACACACCCTATTAGGTTTTGCCCCCAATTGTGTAAACACGTATTCAATAAGGAATAATAAATCGCAATCTAATCAGAGTGCCGTTCACACTCCATAGAAAAAACTTTTACACATTTGGCCACTCGCCAGTGGTGTAAGTACCCGAAGGGTTTTCACTCCCAGGTGGCGTCCATAGAAGCCAAGAAAAAAACACTTTCCGAAGGAATTGTTGCATGAAATTTATAAAAGCTATGAGCATTGACAGAAGCCATGCCTTGATATACATAATTAACCCAAACTTGCGATTTTCGGAATCCTGTTTTTATTATATGGACACAGTATAAATTCCCCTAACAGCTTCCCAAGGAACCAAGGACACAATTCATGGTCATGGCAGAGGTCGAACTCGATATTTACAGACAATAGTAGGAAGTCAAAAAGGTAAGACACCATTCCAGTATGGAAGGGTGACCCTTGTAAAAAAAAATAAGGTTAGCGAGCAGATTCGAGATAAATTGTGGGCAATTTTAATTGTATGATAATCTCTGAAATTTGGCAGCGATATTAAAGGGAATAGACGTTCATAGTCTAATATCACAGTTAAAAAGTTAAATATACAAGTTAACTACAAGAAAAAAAACCTAGCATTGCCCCAATTTTGTTGTAGGGTATAACAAAGTCGTCTGGTTACAAGTACTGTTCCAAATATGAATGACTTTGGAGTCATGGTCAAATTAGCCAAAAAGGTCCATTTCAATGTGTACAAGATAAAAAAGAGTTAAAAAGTTGCTCAAACCTTTTGTAAAAAGTGAAGCGGGGTAAATTGTTCATGTAGATAAGACAAAGAAAAAAGGAGGAAAACAGTTTCATTATCTGTTTAGTTATCATGCTATGGGAACAAATGGGACTAAATAAATAAGTCAGAAAGTCTATGTAAATCCCAAAAGGACCATGGGTGACTATAATAGTGGCATTCCTTATACCCTACCTCCGATACAGAACATGTGATATAAGGCAAACGTATCGTATGCTTTGCCAATATGAATAATTTTCTTACCAAAATGGGAGCATCTTTATTTTTGTAAGGCCTGCACAACCAGAAGTTTGACTGTGTGGCTATTTAGCACTTTGGACTCCCGATAACTCCAACCTAGGTGGCATATGGGCAATTTTTACATGGCTGGAATCCTTATAAACTTGGGGAACAGACAATTTGGTATGGGTTTAACACGATTGGGGAAATGGGAAGATTTGCTCCTATTGTAACCTCGCATTGCCCAAGTTCAAGATTAATAATGACGGACAATTGGCATCACAATTCTTGAACAAATCCACTGTGCTATGTTAGCAATAATGAATCAGCTCTTTGTCAAATACAATGGCATGATATTAGGGTGCCGCCGGAGGGGGCGTGCGCAATGCGCACCCAGGTACGAGTTGAAAAAAAGTCAAAAACACTGGCAAGTTGAAACTTGCAAATCTCATTGCTTGTAAATTATGAAATTGAAGGGTTAAGTATCTAACTGTAACTACGCCTACACACCTAACAAGTGGAGTTTCCGTAACCCGCCCCATCTGACACACTTAATTTCTGACACCTTTGAATTTGAAACCTTTTACGATAAACATGCTGCTTGATTCAGTGATGAAGGGTTTTTTCCGAAAATTCATAAGTGTGTCAGAAAAAACGTGTGTGTCAGATCGGGTCAGGTTACGGAAACTCCACCCCACCAAGTTTCAGACCCCACATAACCTTGAAATGACCTCCAAAATTTTCAGTCTGAATTGTTGACCACACCTACGTGGTTCATGACTATCCAAGCCATGTTTAGTGATGACCTTGAGTGACTCTTGGAGTGACCCTAAGATGTAGATGAATGAAATGGCCTTGAACCTGCAAAAGGTTGGCAGCACATTTTGTGATGAAAATAGTATTTTTTTTTTCTCAATTGGATTGAGAAAAGATTTCTCATGGGGGAAAAAGTACTTTGTTTATGATGAGAAAGAGGAACGGGGATTCCCCTAGTGTTGCTTGTGCAAAATGCCCACCTGTTCTTTACATAAAGCAAGAGATGAGTGGGATTTCTGGAATGCTACTAAATTTAGAAACTGAGGCAACTTGTTTATCTTTGAAGATCACAAAACACATTGCAAAGGTAGGTAGTCCCCCATGAAGTTATAAGTGTGAGGTGATGCAATGCACATGATGTATTATGTGAAATCGATGTGACAGTACAAGGTATGTTTATGACATGATGGATGATTGATGTAATGATTATTGTTAGAAAGGGGAATCTAGCTGGGAGAAGTTAATTAAAATACGTCACGGAAAGAGCTCAGGGGCCCCAGCAGTAGGAACCAGGAGCTATACAGTATAGGTATAGCTAGTTTTAATCTACACATAAGGTTAGATTTGAGCTTTACATATTGCCAGGAGTTATAAATATATTGGATGCCCCCGGAGCTTGATAGCTGAACTGTTTGCTATCGTCTTTTAAGCAAAAGGCTTCAGTTTTGGAATCAAAAAGGGTTCCAAGCTGTGGCTCCTATTGAGACCTTTCAGCGACAGATGTGGTGTAGATACCCTGGATTGTTATGTTATTGCAGAATATTGTGTCGTCGAGGGGAAAAACCCGTCGCTCTAGAATGTTGGAAAAATTACCTCAAGATCATGAAGTCCTATGGATATTGTTACCTTGGAATATTATGGCATCATTTGTTTGTGTTTGAAAGGTATTGCTGACCTTTGACATCCATCATGAGATGTCATAACAGTCGCAAATGGTGATTACATAACTAGGTTACATGACCATACAACCATTTGCAAGTGTTTTTTTGACCTTAGATGACCCACTTGACCTTGTGAAATGGACTTTCACAAGTTCGAGATTGGAATGCTGACACCACACCCACCAAGTTTCATCATCATACTACCACATGCTAGTGATTTGGGCCTTGAATGACCTTAAAAAATCGGCACTGAATATTGACCACAACCAACAAAGTTCCATCATTGACCACGATTTGACAAATAATTGAGCTCATTGCCATCAAAGAATGCCCCTTTTTTAATTGACCCACATGACCTTTGAACCACAAATCAATTATGATTGAACGCAACATGACCTTCTCACCATAGAATACACCAACATATGAACATGGAGCCGTGTTTCTTTTTTGATCAAGTTGATGAAACTTGGCCCAAATTGTTTGGGGCAGGAGATATATCCAAAAACTGTAACGAATGAAAGAATGCTCCTTTAATCATACACATAACCTTTGACACCCGTGTACACCTCATATGGGCCATTGGCGACAGTGCTTTATACTGCGCCCAAATTTAGATTGATCGTTTTTAGCATTTTGATTTGCGGCGGGATGAAAACAAATGGATAGATTTTCAGAGACCCACGGTGACCTCTCACTACAATTGGATGTACACCACATTGAACCTTAGGCCCCAGTGGTTCTTTGATCAGGTTAACCTATTCAAAATGAAGACAGGAATGCCCCTTTAATCCACTACATACCTTTGACCCCAATCTGTGTGCGTTTGTACATCCCATAGGCACCTTGAGTCAGTTCGTATAGTAACCAAATTGTATGTAGCATTTATTTGCACGGGAAACCAATACGCCACAAACCGGAGTACACCGCATAGGAACTTGCAGACAGTGTTTTTCTGAGCAAGTGATGGCAGGCAATGGCCAAATAGTTGGGTAAGTTGGAAGCAACTTCTGTTACGTGGAGACTGCAACAAAACATTTTGCATCGCCCTAACATACTTTAAAATTCAGAGATCAATAGAGGTCAATGTGATTTGACCTTGTTTGTCATTTTTCTCGATAACCAAATTACAAATGAGAGTGCCAAACCAAATACTTTTGAAACAATCCATTTTTTTCTCCAAAAAAGCAAAAAATAAAATATTTAACCTTTGGTGATGACCTTGACATTTGAAGAAAATTCTATCTTATACTTCCGTAACCATACCTTGTATGTACAAACTATACACTTTTTCAAACCTTGTAACAAGGCGAAACACTGTAGTATGAATTTTCTCCCTCATCGGATTCCGCCCACACTTCAGGAGGGGCACCCACCCGATAAATTTGTTCATTGACCTTCTTAGAAAACAAAGCCCAGCAGATATAAAAAAACAATCAACCAGGGCATTGTAGCATTTATTTACGGGGGGTGCGGGAGCTTTTGGGAAAAGTGGATTCTACCCCCTAAAATGGTTCTTTGGGGACTTGCACCATCTTATTGCCAAAAGATGAACTTGCTTGTCAATACTTTCTCTAGATTTTGGACATTTTATAAAAAAAATCAGCAAAAAGTGGACCCTTTTCTGGAATGAGGGGGGAGGAAGCGACCACCTTTTATCCCAATCTTTGCATATCTCAGTGCTTATTTTCAAAGAATACCCCTTTGAAGACACTTTCACAGATCTGCTCGAAAGATTTCAAAAATTTGAAATTTGCAGGAATAGCCTAAACATGAAGGATCAGCTTATAGATTCTTTTAAGTTATTTTCCAACTGAAATATTTAGAGAATAAGGAACGAAAACAGCCGTGTTTGTTGAAGAATGAATCTCCATTTAACATGACCACGTTGTAGTAGTAAGAGTGTAGTAAGGTAAAGGTTGTACCGTTGGTCCGGTGTCCAAAAAAAAACGCAACACTTGGTGACAGGCCACCATAAGTTTTGGAACAAGAGTGTGGCTACTTATCTTTGTTGTAAAGTAGATGGCGGCTTGGTAGCTAATTGTCCCTGAAAAGGTTATAAAGATTAGAGTCAATATTTAAAGATATGACCCCAGAAATCAAGAACCTGAGGACCCATCATTTAACCAAATTTGAGGCTATAACGACCAAAGATACGGCACTGTCCGTTTGCGCCCAGCGAAACCACCAATACAAATCTTTTTTCTGAGTCCAGACCACCTTTTTTCTTTTTTTTTAAAGACAGGTACTACAACACGATATTAACATAATATTATGAATGTTTTCATTGCGTAATAACAGCTAATTAAGCTTAAATAAACATGCATTATTTTCAAAAACTTTTAAAATTGAATTATGTCTTATGATTTTTTATTCTGTCAGTAAACGCATATGTCGATGGTAAGACTTTCTTTTGGAGGGGATGTGGTGAGATTAAAACTAACAGCTGAAATACTCAACTTTGTTCAAAAGATATGAGCTTTTTTAACACCCCATTTCATGGAATTTTTTTGTAGCCGAATAGGTTAAAGGATTCATACAGAATCACTTGAATAGATTGTCGTAAAGTGTGAGACACGCTATCGATTCCTTTGCTTGAAGTCAATCAAAAGCGTATAAGTTCCATGAACATCGAGGCTGGGTGAAGAGGAGGATAGGCCTAAAGCAAATATAAATTATGTATATTGTATACACATGTAAATGCGTACTTTCATATAATTGATCATGTTGTAAAATATACGATGTAGCCCTTTATATGATGCTGTATGTATGCGTACGTGCAGGTGTTTTATGCTAGACATGTGGTGTAATGTGCGCGTGTGTGTGAGGGGTGATGCTGGTGTGTTTGTAGGTGTGTGTGCGTGTATGTGCGTGTGTGTACGTGCATATGTGTGTATGTGTGACTGAGAGATGCGTCTAGATGTTGGTAACCCTATCCAACTCACTGTAAACGTAAATTACTTCCTATTTATATTATGTTTACTGTAATGTAGTGCACCACCTATATCGGTGTGTGCCGCTGATTCAAAAGCGTTTGTAATAAATAAATAAATAAATAAATAAATAGGCCACGTAAAAATTGTAGATTGTTATGAGTGAACCAAACTGCTAACACTTAAATAATTAATTGGACCAAAGCCGTCAAATATTATTTCTCTGAAACAAGAATGATAAATGCAAACGTTTTGTTTGTTCTGTATTCCTTAGTGACCTGTAAAATGACTTTGTGAAATAATTACTTATTCCTATCATTTCTTATGTTGAATGCTTCAGGTTTGTTCAAGTCTGGGTTGGAATTTATCAGTGCCTTTGCTTTTGTAATATTGCTTTTCTTCGTGAGAAAAGGGCATTTTTTAATTATTGGCCTTAATCTTATCCGGTATCGTGACAATCGAATTCGATAATACTGATTCGGTAAAGTATACAACCCTCTCAGAATATATAATCGTCGAGCACACAAGACCCAAACCTTTAATGACTGACAGAATAAAAATCCACGATAGGATGTATGATCAACAAACGCTTTGTATTGTCCAAATTAACAGCATTGGATAACTGCTAATCAGTCATTAATCATTTTGTGACGGCACACACATAGTTCTCTTAACAACCCAATTAATGACAGAATGAATATACTGATATTGTTATTGAATTTTGTATTTAAAACTGGTTTTTACTTTCATAACGTTGTGGAATGTAACATTTTTTTTCAGTACCGCAAGTTGCAGCCCAACACATTTATCGTTTTATGTAATGTGGAGTTTGTCTATGACTTGTCATAGTTTTATATGTCGTCTCAAATACCAATAAATTAATGTTTTAATCAATAAATTTTTTTTTTAATTTAAATGTTTTAATCATTATCATTTAATTAATAATTATGTAAATGCCGTCATTTGACCCAGTAAAAGTGTTCTGCCAGAAAGTTGGGCAAGTAAATGTTTATTGCTCCAATCAATTTATAGTTGCATTTCGTTCTTCATTGCCATTGTGGTTACCAGCCTCCTCATTTTTGTAAAATAGGTTCGCGGTTACTTGATTGTTGGAGGTATATCTCAAAAACCATTACGCTACCTTTATATGAATTTTAGGGATTATCTCACGGTTTCCCCATCTACCTACAACAAAAAACAAGTAGTCACCATGCTTTTGTTCAAACATATTCGCCTCCGCCTGCCACCAATTGTTGCGTTTTGTTTTTTGGTGACACACGTAAGGTTGAGTTGTAGTGAAATATCCGATTTTTTTGTCTTTTGGTTGGTTATGGCTTTTTTTAAATCATTTTTTTATTAATTTTTCGATTTACTGATTTAGTAAATCACTGACAGTGCCTTTACTCGCCCCAATGACCTCTCACCCCACAAATCGGAGAACACCAAATATGAACCTTAGGCCAGTGGTTCTTCTGATCAAGTTTCGCTGGAATGAAGCCCAAGCGTTAATAGCGTCCGTATCATGGAATACCCTCGGGCCCCAGATCAGCTTCTCATTTTGACCCAACCAAATTGAACAAACACAGAGACTGACACACAAAAGAACGGCACACATAATCTGCTTATCTCAATAACCCCCCCCCCCCCCCCCCCCCACCACCCACACACTTTGTAAGCCATAGGGATAAACAAAGAAATAAAATAACTCGGTATATACAATCAAAATATACACCCAGTTTGATGGCATCTGGGAAGGAGTAAAACAAGACCCTCCCCCACCCAAAGTAAAAAACAATACCTCATATAACCCATCACCCCAAATCGTTGAAGCTCGAATATTTCTATTTTTACATCCAGGTTTTAAATTATTACCCATTTTGACTTCCTTCCTGACTACGTTGGATATATTTTTTGGGATTATTTCTGATGTATTTTGGATATTTTAGATTTATTTTGATAGCGGGGCCCCTTACTTAGTTGGGTGTGCTTTATTGACTGTCACAATTAGCGTTAACAGGGTAGACAAAAGCCCCATTTTTTGTTAGGCTTCTTAGAGGTTACGACAAATTATTTTTAGCAGAGGAGCCCTTTAGTTTTATATAAAAGATTATGTAGCATCCACTAAATATACTCACTGCATTTGGACAAAAGGTAAAAAAAAAACCAGACATTTTCATGTGGAGGAGAGTTGGTGTAAAAGCGATCGCGTCGCTCAACCTTTCATCACCAATGTGCGGCCCGGGTTCTATACCCGGTCGAGCAAGTGTCGTATGTGAATTTGTTGCCGTCCAAACTCGTCCCGCAGGTTTTTCTCGAGACCTCGGTTCCTCCTCCATCCTCCTGCATCTAAAATCGATTTAATGCTATACAACATTGGGTTCTGCCTGATCACTGCCGAATGTTATAAATAGAAAATAAATAAATAAATACGAGGCGGTAGAGGCGGGGGAACAATTTTAATTGGGAGGCATCACACCTCACCCCTCATAGAAAGTCATAGTGTAGTAGTGAATTTGAATTCCAGATATGAGTTTGGGAAATGGTCAAATACTTGCAAACGACTTACATTTATTTAGGGGGAAAAACAACAACGCTTGTGTTCGAGAGAACCGCCTTGTTTTAGGAATTTGTCATCTACATTCCATGTGCCAAATTTGGAGCTTGCCCCCGTCCTTTGATCATGATGGTTCTACATTCGCGCCGGGCAGCAGTTTAAATATCGTTGGAACATTTCTGAATGCCCATTAATTGCCTATTGCCTGTCACGGTATCAGCTGGTATCAATGCGAGTATCACAACAATTTGATGTATTTTTACATGTCTAAAATATTTTTAAAAAATAAATGTTAATAAATAAACATACAACAACAACATTTTTTTCTTTTCTTGATTGTGGGATAACATTCATTGAAATTATTCTTCAAGCCCATGGTGTAAAATGAGCCAATCAGCACAGAACTATTTCTAAAAAGACTCACGGACACACGCTAACTACGGTGATTTTAATGATGATTTATTGCATTTTGCAAAGGGCACTCCTAATCCCAGCAACCTGTTTAGTAATGAATTTGTCAATATAAAAGGATAAAATGGTAATTAACCTTCAACATATTCATAGTATTTATGTTCATATTTGATTATAATTAATTTTTTTATAACGTCCCCAAAAAGGTTATTATATTAAAGCCATTTGAAAAAGAGCCCTTATTATGTGTATTATACTTATGATAAATCTTCATTATTGGAATAGCACTATAAACAGCATTACCACTTAGTGTACCAGGGGGTTTCCTAGGGACCCGCAACTACTTTTGCCAGTTTTTTTTTACGACTAACGATATCTATACTTTTTCATGGCACATCCGGTGTAATATATTTTGTGGAAACGAGGCCGTATAAATTTGTGGTTTTTTTCTTTTTTTTTTTTTCGGAATTTGAAAATGGTTTTGGGTGCCCCTAATTTTAAGGTGTCTTTGTGGAATTCTAATTTTTGTTGCTATTATTGTCTTTTGGGTATACATTGTCGTGCAAAATTCTTTCGGGAAAGTGGGAAGACCTTGTCCACTGGGAGGTGCTTAAGAAGTGCCAAAAACTCTAGGGGTTTGACTCTCAGAACTGTTTGCGGCGTTAAATATACATTATTCTCAGGATTTTATAGAAAGCGTCATTTTGAAACTACCAAAACCACCCTCGCCCTCTAGCAAGAGTTCCCCACATTTCCCCGAGATTGGACCCAAAAATCTTGCTCAGCACCCTTGAAGGTTACCAAAAACACCTCAAACTTTCCTCCCCCAAACTTCATAGTCTTTGTCAAGGAAGCCATCAAATTTGGTCTCTCAAACCTCACAGGAACCACACCAGGAGGCACGTGTCCGAGCGTGAAGCGATGCGCTATACCACATCGTAAACAGGGCGCTATATAGTATTTAGGGACTGTAGCAAATAAATATAAAGCGCAAAGCCTTAATTTGAAAGGCTCACAACTATTCGAGAAGTGACTTAAATTTGATCTAGCTATTATATGTATATGTGAGTTCGAGGCGTCTGCCATGACCATGAATTTGCTCCTTGGGAAGCTGTTAGCGTAAGTTATACTGTGCCCAATATACAATACATGATTGCCTAAAGTAGCAAGTTTTGGGTTAATATATTATGATAAGACAGGGCTTATGCCATGCTCATTAGATTTTTAAATTTCATGCAACATTTCCTTCAGGAAAGTGTTGTTCTTGGCGTCTATGGCCGCCTCCTGGGAGTGAAAAAAACTTCGGTCACTTAAGTGTCAAAACCCAAATTATGGGGGGTGTTGGTATGGGATAATGGTTTTGGTGACGCGGTGCTCATATTCAACGTTTACTAAATGTCACACCATATTATGGTGTCCAAAAACTATTAGTGTTATTGTGTGACACTATTTCACTCACAGATCTCATTGGTCCCTCTGGTTACCATGGTAACCATTAAAATATTGCTAATTTCTTGACTTTAGTTGTACTTTTATTTAATGTACACAACAAAACACCATAATAAGTTTTGAGAGACCTCCGTGCCATCAAAGATCACGAAAAAATAAGTTTCCTCCCCGTAACTCGTCATAATTCTAAAAAATCGATCGCCATTTTCATTCATGCATTTTGGCACGTTTCCCCATGGCAACAGTCATTGCCCCTGATGACCTGTAACTCGATTTCAGATATGTTTACTAAATGTCACAACCATGTGAAGTACATGATATGGTGGAAATAACTTCAAAAGTCAAAAGTTATTGTCCCTACAAACTATTTTTCTACTTAGTTAGCCATTCACCGCTCTAGTGGTTACTGGTTACCATGGCCAACTATTAAAATGTTTGCTATTGTTCTGACTTTACCTGACTTTTGTGTACTTTGTTATGTACACTGAACCTTAAAATCACTTTTGAGCCATTCTGTACATCAAGAAGGCACCAAAATAATTTGGAATTCGCGTCCCGTACTCTTCAACACGCTAACAAATCACATTTTTTATAGTGCATGTTTAGGAAATAGGTTATTTATATTAGCCATTTTTACTAAAAAAGTAACAATAATTGGGTTTCAAATCTTTACCAAAACGACCAGTATTGTTAATCAATTCACTACAAGAACAAATTCGCTCAATTATTGTGTATATGTTATGGATAACATATTTTAAAAAAGCAAAATAAACCAACTTTTGTCTAAATTTTTGACCCAAAAATGCCATTTATAACCTTAAAATAGCTATAACTACCGCATTCAAAACCCATAAAAAGAACGAAGCATCCAGGATGCTGTGGCTTACTCCAGGAGGTGTGGCGTTGAGTTGTGCATGAGGTGGTGAAACAAAACCAATGAATGACAATCCCATATCCTAGTCCTTAATGCATTTTTTACACTTTTCAAAAATCACGGAGCGGACCCGTTTGTTTTTTTGGGAAATGCCCCTAGATGAAACAAGAAAAAAGACGCTACACCTTTTTTGCGGGTGATAGTCAGGTATGTAGTCTTTCCGAAAAGGATGTTGGGGATATAGGGCTATAGGCCAGTGAAATTTGTTCATGGTTAAGGCCAAACAAAAAAATCCAAGTTTTTGTTCCCAGTAGTAGTGCAAAAACTCCTAAATGTAAAACTGCATTTTTATTGTAATTAAAAAAAAAATTGAAAGGGCTTCCCAGAAAGACATGCTCAAATTGGCTAAATGGCAAGAAAAGACAGTTGCAAATTTCATTACTTGATTGTTCCAAGTAATTATTTATTAAAACAAAAATATTGATTTTGGATCACTGGATATCTTATAAAATGGAAACATTCTATCATTGTTTTGTCTTAAATGCAAATCTCCTCAGTAAATAAAAGAAAAAACAACAACACAATAAGTTTTAAAATGACTCCAAATTAAATGGCATGTGGCCTACTTACTGGCAACAAATTGAATCCCATGCTGACACCACTATTCCATCAACCACTGTCTCCACCACCCAATCACCCAACCCATTGGATCGTGTATCCATCAATTTACATGAACTTACCCCAACCCATCAACCTCAACTCCTCAAACCATGGAAAATGACTTTGTCTTGTCAACATGATTTCATATGCATCAACAGGAGCAGCAAAAACGCTACAAGACTAAACTAATATAGGTTAAAAAACTCATTTTTGCACAAGTTATGCTTAAGGGATGTGCGTTCAGGATTTTAAAACAGTAAAATATAGATGACATTTGAGGATTAGGAAGGGCTTGTGTATGGCCAAGGCCAGGGAGGAGAGTGTAACCAGAAATTATTTACAGTAACTCATTAACTTGCATTTTCTTCCAGTTGACATCTTCCCCAATTTTTCATTTCCAAAAGGTAGAAGTTAAAACTACATCCTCTGTTGACTGATAGCTATGGTTCCAGAATGGTAGAGTTATTAAACCCTGATCTAGGTTATAAAGCTAAAATTGCATTTACTTAGACATTCCCTTCCTGTCAGGCCACAAACTCACCACAAATCAACCATTTAATAAAGGAAACATTCCCACCTGTCAACCAAGCATTATTCACGAGCCTGTCAAACCCAAGTACAGGATCGCCTGCCATTTTGGTATTTTGTTTTCATTTGGGCTCTTTATGGCTCTTCGTTATAATCGATTCATTCTGATATGTGACCCCGTACCATTTTTACGGAGGTGAAAAATTAAATTGAGGAGCAGGGAATTCTGTTAATAAGGGTAGTGGAGAATGTCAAGGCTGTGAAATACACTATTGTGCGTTTCCATACATGAAGAATTTTAGTTAGTGGCAGGTGGAGTGGGTATTATGACCGGAGTGTCCTCCAAAATAATCCGGATGTGGCAGTGCATTTGAATATTTCATTTTCCCTCTTACGATGGAATGAATAGGTCCAAAAAACTCCAGGGGGACAAACGTATAAACGCCGAATCGACTATAAATAGAATTTCGACGGTTTCGGCTTTCGCGTCGATATATTCAAAGAATATAAGCTTGTGGGCCCCGCCCCTGACCTTTGACCCCTGGCACGTGACCTTTGAACTCATCAACATATGCTGATCCCATTGTGTACTCTATGCAGAAGTTTGGGTTCCATTGAAGTTAAAACTTTTCAATGAGGTCCAATTAAAAAAAAATTAACAATTGGACCCACACAAATCCACACATACACCCACCACAAAGGATTGCTAAGTGGTCCTGCCAGCTATAGCTGGCGGCCCACATTAAACCTTTGTTATACCGGTGGGGGGGGGGGGGGGGACTGATTTGAAGGCCAAAAAAGGGGGTCTCCGAAATTAGTTAGGGTGTCAGAAAAATTAAGAAAACAGGCGAATGTATTTCGGCGATGCGTTTACTAAAAAAGTATGTCCCCGTCGAATGTTGCGATCACTAACATGTAATAATGCAACCTTCAACACCCCACCCCTCCCCAATACCCTGCAACACTCCACCCCTTTCCCAAACCCCGCAAAACTCCGCTACCCCCTCCCCAACACCGCCCTCTCCAAACACCCCAACAACTCCCCACTTCATCCCCAACAGCCCCCCACACACCCCCCACCAACACCCCCACCAACACCATCAACACCCAAACCCCCAATACCCTAAAAAACCAACCCCTTTCCCCAACACCCGCAACACTGCCATTCCCGCCCAACAACCCGCAACACCCTCATCCCTCCCCACATCCTGCCAAACACCCCCCACAACACTCCCCCCCACCCCTCCCCAACAACCATTTTTTGTCATTATGGGCGGCTTTTGCATTTGCAGGTTTGGGTTTGTTGTTTTTTGTTTTTTGGATGGCTTGCTTGTGCTGACGCTGTGTGCGGCTTGCAAAGCACAACACTCCCACCCTCCCCCCAACACCCACAACACAACACCCTTCCCCAAACCCCGCAACACCACCCCCTCAACACCCCACAATAATCAACCCCCTCCCCAACACCCGCAATACCCAAAACCCACCCGCAAACCACCCCCCCCTCCTCAACACCCCGCAATACTCAACCCCTCCCCAACATCCACCAATACCCAACCCCCTCCCCACCACCCCGCAACCCACCCCACCTCCCCAAACCCACCCGCTCCTATGCATGAGTTCATGTAGCAGAAGGAGTTGCCTATACGATGTTCCGTTTCAGGAGATACAGCATTACGCAGATTAATTAGCTCATGTGCATACCTAAGCGCAATATCACACACTTCAATGGCAAAAAGATTGCCTATGATAGGCTTTCATGCAGCGCGGAAATTTTGAGTATCCGATGCTAGTTTCAAAAATATAGAATTCGCTGATTTTGTGCATATGTAATTAGCTCATTTGCATACTCAATTTGCCCGAAAGACGCCTCCAAACTTAAGAACTGCTAGGCCACGCTCTTCCACCAAGTTACATCATTATACGCCTTACGGAAACTCCAAGAAAAACTTGGTACACAGGCTTGCAAGGAAAAAAATTCTCATAAATTATGACAAAATTAGATACTAATTAGCATATTTACCGACCACAATTTAATCAGGTCGCGAACTCATCAACCCCGGGATTCCTTTCCCCAAGTTACAATCATTGTCGCCCTTACGGAACTCCAGATAAATCGTTATACAACTGTGTTAACATTTTTGTCACAGACGAACGGACGGACGGACGGACGCTGCTCATTCAAGTCCACGTTAAGAATCGTTGGCGGGGACAATAAGCTGCGATCGCCCTCAATTCCCAGCTACTTTTTTTTGACGGGGGTTTGAAGAAAATTTAGGAATTGTGGCGTTGACATGAAAAGTAGGGGTCTCTGGAAAAATGTCCTAAAATGGGGGTCACGGAACTGAAAAAGAGCTCTGGAATATGAGGGACTTATTAAGTGGTTACATAACATACTTCCTCCCAATTTGTGAGACAACTACCCCCCCCCCCCCCCACCTGTACATTAATTGGGTTGCTGTCATACCCAATTTTGAAACATTTTAATTTTTATGTTGTACCACATTTTTAACATTAAATTAATTTCCAATTCACCACACACAAGAAATGCCACACATGCACCACAACAAACACAAATGTACAAAATACACATAGTTCATAAATTAATTGAAGTGGCATTCAAAGGGAAAAAAAGAATATAATTTTTTTAGTTGTCATACAAAGAAAACTTCTAAATTTAAGAGGGTAACATACTCCATGTGTGACAAAAATATGTTATTGCACTACCTATATGTATACCTAGTGTACATTACTAGGCATTGCTATATGAAAGAACTGCCAGAGTGTCAGGGTCACCTCTAGCCAAAACATAAACTCCAGGACTACACATAAGCACATCGTGTGGTTGCATATGATTTATATCTAATAGACCTTGATGTACAAAAAATGGTTCCCTGTTTCTTGGTAGAGGACCTTACTAACATGCATTGCAAAGAGTCGCAACAACTACCAGTGAACCAAGCGTATTTGGCCTATGATTTTAGTCTAAAAGAATGGTTCAAGGGACAAGTGTAACACTTTCTGTGCGTTTTCTTGATAGTTATGCCTGTTTTTGTGTTAATGTATTCCCAAGGGGGGTGAGGTTGGGGGGCCTATAGACCTTTGCTCAACGCCTCCATGTAAAATGTTTTTGTTTTCATATGTGGCGTAATGGGAAATAAAGTTTGAGGAACATATTGATCAATCACCCAGCACTCTCTTATAGACTTACTTCGAAAGCAAAAATCACACGATCTTATAAAACTATTTGTTATTATAGGGATAAACAATTATGGGACCAATGGGATTCAGGTTTTGAAGTCTGTCAAAAGTGTGAACCCTACGACTAAAACATTGGTCCCAAAATAGCCCATTGGGGCATACAGTAAAAATAAGAAAATCGACTGTAGCAAAATTTTGCCCTAATTGCAGATTTTTTATTATTGAAACGAAATGTTCTTGACCAGGCTTAACATGACAAACAGTGCTTCAACTTTCTAGTAGGTGAGGGCAGGTGGTAAATCAAAAACTAGCGCACTTACAGAAGATTATGCCCGTACTAATATGGTGCAAAAAGCATGGACACCCATACTTGCTTAGAGAAAAATACGTTGTTTGGACAAGGTTTATAGCAAGTTTTTAACCCTATTTTACCACTTTTTGACCTCATTTGCCTTTGACCCATGACCCACTTCGGATCCCACCAGGCGTACTGTGGAAAGACATCTTGTTGCGAAAGATGGACAACCCACACTTTGCTTAGTTCCAAAGATATCGCGTGGGACACACAACCACACACGCGCAACACACACACACACGGAAGGGAGCATTTCTATATAGTCCCCTTCGCCAACATAAGTTGGCGGGGGCCCCAAATATTAAGAGAAAGAAGGGGTGTCTCACACAGATGTTGTCACAACTTCATCTTTCATAACGAGTGAGGCACAAACGATTCGTTTTCAATAGTTAAATAGTTAATCAGTACTTCCAATTTAATATATCAAATGGTGTTGTGGTTTGATGTACAAAAAGAAACGACTGCCGATGCGATGTTCTGAGGGGGTTACTGCCCCAATGGTAGCATGCGGCAATGGATTTCTTTCATTTCAATACCTTGGCCAGCTGGCACACTTTGGCAAAATTTATATCCTGATTGTTAATAATGCCATCAGACAAGCTTAGAGTTAAATAACCCACTTTTGTTTTGGTTCATTATTTGTGGGTCGGTCAATTTTCAAAATAAAAAAATTTTCAAAATTAGAAAAAATGTTAGAAAAAAAACAAACAAGTGTAAACCGTCAGTTTTTTGTGTTAACACTTAAGTATAAGGGTGGGTCCAGGAACCAACATTTGCTTCAGTTTGTGCACATGTTTAATGCTAAATATTTACCTAAAAATGTTATGATTGCCTGATTCCAGTTGCGCATATTTTGGTGGGAAACAAAGAAAACAAATGGCTTGGCTTTTTATGATAATTAGAATAAATAATCATTTTGGTGGTGACTTCAAAACTTGTTTTGCCCATTTAATGGTACCGGCGTCGTAAGTAAGTAAACTGTTTTTCAATTTATGGCGCAATGTAAATGCTATTTATTTCTCTTCTTATGGAAAAAGTCCTTTGGGAAAGTGCAAATCACAACAATCGGTTTTTTGGACCGCCATTTTGAATTGGTAAACAAATTTCATTCTTTTTCCGGTTATGTTACCCAAGAGCTTTAGGTAAAAATTCCAAATGGCCATGTGGTTTCAGAGGGGCGGGATACCCCCATACACTTTAACGGGAGTGAACAAGACTTAAGTTTTAGAACTGGGAATATAATTATCAATCTTGTGTGTTCTTCCTTCTGTACTTAACAAAAAATTTTTGTAAAGGTGTGGTAATGACTGAGGGAAAAAACTACTTGTATGTGCCCATAAACAAGTCAATAATAGAGATAACCTTGAAAGATAATCATTCACTTCGCATCAGCAGCAGTTTTCAGGTCCCCTTCAAACTGAATGCCACCAGCCTGCCAAGCTTCCTTGCTTTGTTCTCAAGTTGGACCCAAGCCTGGTGCTGACCAGATGCTGACACAATCTGCACCAGTGTGTTTCTAATGCATGGATTGCTTCCTCTGGAGATTCACTTTATCTCTGTCACTGAAACGATGGTTCCATCCGAAAAATGGCAAATATTATAAACATAAGATTGAAATTATGAAATAAATATAATATCGTTAACAAATATGGCCAGGTAAACTATGTCAGTTTCATTCAAGTTTTTGACTATTGAGAGATTCTGGTCATAAAAACACAAGATACTCAAATTTTGTTTTTGGGTTGCATAATTGCACTATACAAAGGGCAGATGAGGTCACCCACTGGAGGCCCTATCCTTTGAGTACCACCCAATAGGTGGGCATTATTCGGTTTGGTATGGTCACGAGTACAAGTAAACCAAATGTACTCGAGCGATTGCATAGAATCGCGCGCACCATGCTCATATTTGCGTTGGCCGGGCGACATGATTTGATATCAGTTCGCATGTTATTGAGGAAGCCTATTCCTCTATTTTGTGGTAATCAAGTATTACACAAAGTCCATACAACCAAGTGTCATGAAATGTGGACCAATAAAGGGCAATATGTCTAGGGTTAACATTTGGGTCAACATTTTTACCACAGAAACCCACACAGACCACTACCAAAGCAATCTGCCCTCTTGCAGACGACACAAAAGGTAGTAGTAGAAAGAATCATTTAATGAAAATGCACAGTAAAATTTGTTTCCAAACACTCCAACTAACTGACTCCTTAAAGGGGCACAAGGAGAGGAGATTTTCTGAAGATACAGATTTCTTACATGCACTTGATAGGTTGTAGGGGATTGGGCAACCGAGTAGAAAGGGAACCAAAAAACTGTGTTGTTTTGAACTTGCATGTGTTCTATAGGCCCCAGTAGATATAAAAGGGGGATTCTGGTCAGTGTATGATTTCTCGTACTTTTGGACCCCCAACGTTTTCTGTGGGGGTTTCTGTGCTTTAGCCTCACATACCACCACAGCAACCCCTCATCCCCACCACCACATACACCAACAAACAAACCTCGACATCCATATCAATCACATTCACAAAAAAATCCCACAGCAATCCACCTACAACCACCTACAACTCCTCTAATGCACAGCAAAAAAGCACTATTGTTAAAAACCGCCATCCCCAAAAATTCCTCCAAAAAATTCCCAACATTCCCCAAAAATTTCCTCCCCAAAATTTTTTTCAAAAAATTTTTTATTTTATAAAAAAATATAATAAAAAAAGATAAAAGATGGCAGTTCAAAAATTTAAAATTTCCACCAAAGAATTTAATAAACTTCTCGAGGAACAAAAAACCAGAATCCAAAGAAAATCCTAAAATGGAAGATCTGGAAGACAATGCAGTCTACAAAAAGCACAGAAGGTCCAAAAAAAGATTGAAACTTCCAATGGAGAAGAATGTGCATAATTCACTCTTCACGGAGGTGGAAAAAATTTGGGCAACGCTTTCTAGCAAAAACAAACTAAGAAACCGAAAAAACTTCCGCTTCTTCTCCAACCTAAAGGTATGCGGAAAGCAAAAATGGACACATGTACTATGAGTTAATTTTGATAAAACCCAAAAACTTAAAAATCATAGCTCTTGAGCAGGATTTTTTTTTATTTTATAAAAATAATATATAAGAAAAAAAGGAATGGAAGCTTTCAAAAAATAAAATAATTAAAAAACCGGAATTCCAGGAAAAACAGGAAAAGAAAAATTAAAAAATGATCATCTTTTTGTTTTATTACAATTGAAAAAATGGATAAGCTTACTTTTAAAAATAATCCAAAAAGATTTTGCAGTGCGTGTATATCAATGACAAGGGCGGTGCTGAGTTTAACCGACAACTTGGACTTCAATGTAGGTCAGGTGAAAAATATAGCACAGAATTTATACGAGAAGACCAGGAGGAATCCCGTATTAAAGTAGCAACAAAATAAAAACATCTCTAATAAAAAATAAATTAGAGATTTTTTTTTTTATTTAAATATTTTTATTTTATAAATGGTTTTTTTTACTTTTTTTATTTATATAAATAAAAGAGATGACCCGGATATTTTATTCAAATCAAATACTCAGCAAAACTTCACAGGGAAAGCAGCTGAAAGAGTATGCCAAAAAGAAAGGCTACAAAAGGTACTCTCGCTTTAAAAAAAAGCAGAACGATTGATATTGAAAAATTGCGTCGCTGAAAAACATGAAGCAGAAAAAG
>JAMKCH010006728.1:0-55886 GCA_023653785.1 Ophioderma brevispina | reverse complement strand
TGGGGGTATTGGTCCTAGAGATTTGCTTTTTTTGGTTGTAATCTCATGTGCGTATTCATTCATATTTACTATTATTTAAAAAAATGGACGAGAAGAAGAAAAGCGTCTTGGCGGTATGTACGGCGACATAAGTGAACGGCCGTGAAACACCGATTCTGCGAGGCTCAGGAGCTAGAAAAAACAGGGTGTAATTTTAAATCTAATTTCAAAAACTGACATGTCGATCTAGGTCAAAAGAAGATATTTTAAAGAACATGAATTCAAAATTCTCCTGCAAATATCCATGCTCTAGATAAGGCAGGGGCAATCAAAGATATGACGGATACATGAGAGCGCATAAAGAAAACCCACGTTGTTTCAATAGGCAGACCATTTTGTTACTGTGACCCATTAGCCAGCGCGTGCGGTTTACTGGTGCGCCCATAAAATCTTCGCGCTGACGTCACCGCGCGTTAGCAGCTAAACTTTCTGAAAGGATTTCGAAACTGACAGATATAAGGAATGTTATATTTAAGATCAATATATTATGTCAAAACGTATGTTTCTTTGAGAGTACAAAAAAAGTTGTTTATAATTAATTAAGATTGTACGTCGTGTGGAAAGAGAAACAGTACAAACACATTATTTGGAATGGTCTGCTCATGTGAATTCAACTAATCCTTATACGAGAAACCATTTTTTTTTTCCGCACAAAATAAAGTCAGGACTGACACCATAGAATTGTAGATACTAAGTTCGTAGAGGGTAATATATACGATGCAGACATGTTAATTGATATTGAAGCAGTAAGTCGATATCAATATTTCTAGTTGCTACTAGAGTTAGTGAATTGGTGGGACCGCGTGAATTATCTGATGACCCGTGATATCTGACAGAGCCCAGTCCCTTCGTGAAAAATAATGCACGCTGAAAACATAGATAATCTAACACGAGAAGTATATGTATAGGATAAGGCCTGAGTGGAGTGCATTTTAGGGATATAATCGCATGCTTGGAGGCATTACTAAAATTAAAATATGCATTGCTCACAGTGGCCCCCCGCGTATCATATATTACTTTATTAATGCCTCAAGCACAATTATATCCCCGAATGCACTCCAATCCTGCCTTATCTGTCATAAACAACATGGAGCATTATTTTATACACCATTAAAAACATCAATACAATATTAATACTATTTTTCTGATATATTTGGATAACGTTACAAATTTTAACGAGAAATATGTAGTTCGACGAACTTTCCACAACACTGAGGTTGACTGGCATAAAGCAGCAAGCATTGGGAGAGAGAGAGAGAGAGAAGGTGTGAAAAAGTTATACATGTAGTACATTGATTGAAAACTTTCGAATGAGTTTACCAGCTCAATAAGAGGTTAGCTTTTGACCCATAATTGCCATGAATCAATTGAACGAGCAATTACGCATTAGTCAATACTACTTCACCAAGCGGATTTAGATTTGAATAAGCGCAGTCGATTTGAATTGACGATAATTATTCATTAAGTTCTTCATGTTCGCCTTCTCTTGTATAGGCAAATCGGGGTTATTAACACCGCAGATTTTAAAATAGACAATTGTAGGACTACTGCCGTAAAGTTTGCTTGTTTTTTTAACACCATAGAAATATAAGGATTTCTATTTTAAGGGATAGACTCTGTAAGTAGAGAGTGTCAATCTGATTCTGTTCCCCGTTCGTAACGCCACATAACCTGGGACAAGGTTGTGGTAAGGAACGTTCTGGCCGTGTGGGTATTATTGACATATTACCATGGCACAGTGAACTGTTCCAGCGCTTTCACTCGAGGGGGAAGTAAAGCGATGCGTGCGGCGTGCATTATTAAATTCTCTTGTTTAATGAATGCACGCTTGAAAGGCATCCCCCGTAATGCACGCATTGCATATTTAAAATCGATGTCATAAGGCACGCATGCATATTTCAACATCGGGCATAATGCACGCATGATATGCATATTGAGGGTAAGCGTGCATTCGAATATAATTTTACTGCGAAAACAAAGAAAAACACTCGAAAATAATTGCTCTAGTGGTTTATAACATGATAACGATGGAAGTGAATCGATATGCCAGGTAGGTCGAAAAATAATCTTTCCATGGAAAAACAATTCCGGAAGGACACCACCATATTGAAGGAATTTTCCTAGTTTGTCGCGGAAAAGATCTCTAATGACTTTTTAATGTGGAACGTTCTTCGACGCAAAGTTTGCTTGCCTTCCTTGACTTACCCAGTATGAACTTGTCCAGTCCAACTATAATCTGTTAACAAGGAAACAACTTACGTTTATATAAATTGCAATTGAGCAAACGAGCATGATGATTGAATGTTTGCCATTGTTAAATAATGGTCCAGATGTTGCAGTGCAGATGTCGGGATATTATCAGCACAATAAAGTCTGACTCAGAGATTTCGAAATAGTATTTTTTTGTGTAATAATGAAAAATTAGTCAACTAAAACTAAGATAGTAACCTAAAATGCAATTCCGAATTTGAGATGATCGATTTTTCGTTTTGATGCAGTAAGCCCCACCCACATTTATGTGTAGTATTACGTCCATAGGATACTGTGTTATTAACAAAAATTCCGGATCCGGATTTTAAAACCAAGTGTGATTTTCTATATGAAGAATTCGATTTAAGCTTAGCAATTTCACACAGTGAATTAGTAATATGGACAAGCATTATTTACATGCAAACCACGATTTTTGTTGGGAACTTGAGGGCCCCTCCTCAGGAAATCCTTAGTCGGCCCCTTTAATGGTGGTTTCCTTCCAGAGGGTGTATCGAGTCCACCCCATAATGCCCCGGTTTTGGGGAAATTTTCCATTTCAATAAGGTCAATGTGATCCCCCAAATACCTTTTCTTACCACATAAACTAGGGATTTTTTGCATAATCATGAATGTCTTGTGGTCTGCAACTATCGAACAATTTTGATCCCTAAATAGTCTATGTGTTTAATATAGGCTCATTGCAATGCATTGTGTATTGATTTAAAGGTGCAACGAGAGATTTTAATTCATCCAAACTTTCTGTGATATGGAGCGATTTCATATAGATGAGAAACTCAATCGATTCCTACCTATATTGGCTTCAGACAAAAGCTTGATATGAAAACAAAGGTGATTAAATACTCTTATATTTCAATAGAAAACATAAGTTGACTTTTCCTATTTTGCTTAATCCTTTCAGATGGGGATATTGTCGATAGTAAAGCTTGTACACCATGCCAAACATCAAATTTTCATGTTTAGGGAACATCTAGATTTTTAAATCTCTTGTTGCACCTTTTAACACCCTCTGGGTTTTCCTTTACTTGCAGTATTCTTTTTCTCAAATATCCTTGTTTTGGTATTGCATAGGGACATATTCCTGTATTTGAGTTTCGTTCCCTGATCAGTTCCCAAAAGGTCAGCCAAAAACAATCCTAATTGTTGTCGGACGAGTGCGTAAGCAGAACCTCGAAACGAAATTTCCTAAGGTCGAAGGTCGACTGATCACTTGAATCTGTCATAGATGCAATGAGCACTCTGTTTAAAAATGTCGAAGATTGTTCTTGGTAATCATTTGACACCATCTCTCTGAGACCATTTGAAACCATTTTTTGTTTGCAAAACCCATGGAAGCATAGCTTGCCCTGACCGCTACACATGGATAGCGGGTCTGATCGCCCATTGAAAAACAGGAAAGTTTTGCTTTTCGCCTATAGCAATATGGCGGGAAAACATGCATACAACTGCGGTGCACATATTTCCACACAGATGTTCTAATGTTAAGTACAAAAATTCCTTTAACTTGGACAATAAGTTAAAGCCACATTGTGCAGGGCAAAATCAACTTCCTGTGTTTCAATCGGCGACTATTCACGGTGCGCCATCCCCGCTATCCATGTGGGAGGTCAGTGATACTTGCAATCCATCTGATTGGAATTGCAGCCAAAAATGCAATCATATATTCTGACAATCGCTTAACACCGTAAGATCTACACACACTGGTCAAAAGTATTGCAACCATGCAGAAAAAAAAAAAAACTCAGAAACAATTTATATTCAAAAATTTGATTTTTTGAATTGTGCCAAGAGATGGCTGATACACATTACTTAATTATTCTCCAGGTTTGATTTCAAACAGATTGCTGTTTGCCAGAAAACTGCGAAAAAAGTTTGATTTGATTGTCATGTTTCCCTAAATATGGCGTGGGTAAAGGAACCTGGCTAAATGTAACTTGCGTTGAAACTGGGTAAAAACACAACTTTGGCATTTAATACTCATGTGCGCGCTAATATGGTGGTCAAGAATCCATGGTAATACTTTGAAGCAATTATTAATTAGATTTCGTTTTCCTGCATGTTGGCAATACTTTAAGCCAGTGTGGTATACATGTCTTATAAGTCTCGCCATACATTAGCTGACTTGAACCATATTAATTAGTATTTTTTTAAATTTATATATTATGGTACGTATATGTGATGCATTTGTGTTCCTATACAACCAAAATGTACAAAGAATTGCTCTGTTCTCGGCTTGCCAAATGAACCCCGTAGGGTTTGGGGAAGGGGCGAAACGGATTTCTTCTGTACACCTTTAGCTATGTGGTTATTTGTTTTGAAAATCTTCTGACCATATATGTGGAAACACTTACTAGGGTGGGAGTAAATAAAAAAAAAGACAAACAAAAAACTTGAACCCTGATTGTGGGTCCGCAGTTTTGAATTTTTTAAATAAAATATACTACATATGTGAAATTCATCGGAAGCCTATTCTTTTCTTTAATTTTGCTGCAAAAATAATTCCAATCGTTTAAGTAGAGGCCGACCTTAGTCGTTTGAATCTGCAGCTTTTCCCTATCCACGGAATTCCCCTTTATGCACGGCGGCCAACTAGCAAAATAACTCCGCAAAATGATGACAAGGGTATTCTATGTTTTACATGGCAAATAAAGTTGTATCTTACAGGTGTAAAATCCCGTGATAATGGTAAGTTTTTATTTGCACCACTTTTTTCAATGGGCTATTTTGGACTACAAATACAGAAATATAAAACCTAAAAGGTTGTCACCGATGGTCTGTTCCATTCATATGCTATGATTCATTAACTCCTCCTGAAACTGATACATATATCAAGCTAATTTTTTTTCCAAAAGATTTTTATGAGTGCTGAGGACTGTGAAACGTTTAAGAGGGCATTCGATGTAAAATGTGACTGCATTTTGTGGGGTTACATTTATTTTAATTTATTCTGCAAGCCAAAAATTGCTGATTTCTTCTGGACACTGATTTATTTCCCTGACCGCCTTCATTTGAAATGTGAATCCGTGGACAGATGGGGGACGATGTTGTCGTCGAGTCGCCTACCTTTAAAGAGACCTGAGGAGATTTCCAGGAAAGAAGCGCCCCCCAATTTTTTCTCGACCCTGTTGTTTACATATTTGGAATGCTTACCAATGTATTAGATCACACCTGAAGTGAATAAGCCGAATACGCCCGCTTTATGTAATAAGATAGATTTAGTAATTTCTGTCCGTGCACGACCGAAAGTCACAACAGGTTTCCTATGGGGAACGATTACGATAGTAGGGCGAAGTTCATAACAAGGTTTGGCGGTTTTTTCACTTTGTGTACTGTTTGTCCAAGAATCCTTCAAAAAGTCTCGGTATTTGGTCTACAACCGGTCCATGGAATTTGAGAGAAATTTTGTAGCCGAAAAATTCCTCAGTCCATTTTAAGTACCGCATTCGCCGGTTTTTAATTCCGATACTTGCATTTGACAAGTCTTATTCGACAATGAATTGCACTTAATTTTGCTATCCAGCTCTATCAATAAAATACGATCGAACCTAATTTATTATAGCAAATTATATTATCCTCAGTGGCTCTGTGCCATTTGATAAATAGGTCGTCTCTCTCAATCTTTTAAGTAGTGGGCAGAACTATACAGTATTGCCTCTTTAGTCAATTCCCTGAGTTGAGAAACGGGGGGGGGGGGGTCCTCAACAAAAAATTGAACTATGACATCCCTATTAAAGGTGCATTTCGTGATTCCAGCACCTTCGTTTTATGCAATTGTTTCACTATAAATCCCTAGAAAAGCTTATTCCCAAAATATGATTTGATTCAGATCTTGCGGTTTTGTGTTATGAGTCAATTGGCTTTTTTTCCCACGCCTCACTATGCTATAATTTCTGTCCGTTTACGGACAGAAAATACAAAATTGCTAATTTTTGTCACAGATACGGCCAAATGTGCACGCGAAGATTAGGTAGACAGGATTACTAAGGCTAGCGGTTCCGAATGATATAAAATCTCACTTTTTGTTTAGGTAAGTCGGGGGACGAAATTGCCCCTTTAACTCGAAATATAGTCAAATGCTGAACTTAGATCTGGGAATGTTGAATCCGCTGCATTCTATGTTACAGATATTTTCTCAGTCGGGTAACTCTTTCCAAAACTCAGGTTAGTGAAAAACCAAAAGAGGGAGAAGAAGGGTTGTAAGTGTAAGGACACACACGTCTCAAACGATGGACTTTTCTCGATACTTTTTTAGTTTAACACGACCTAGTGTCGTGGTTGAATCAAACCAGTAGGGTAATTTATTCTGTTTTTAAGCATCATATTGAAATTACCCCCTACACGGGTCAATTTCAAATACCCTAAAACATAGTCATCTTTGACCAAAGGAGGTAGTTGAAAATCAACTTACGTTTTCGGTTATTTTCTTTATTAAGTTTTTTTTGCATCCCGATTAGCCAAATGCTATAATGTTAGTCATTATGACCCCAAAAGGGTCAATTTTTGCATAAAGATATACCCAGTAAAGTGTTTTTAAATCCCAACGGTATTTAATAACCCCAATTTGGGGTCAAAAATTTTAACCAGATCTATTGGTGCTATTGATGACAGTGGCTTGCGGGGTTTTGACCCCTTAAGTGTGCCAATTTGAATGATAGAAAGACAACTCCACTGTATCGGAATGACTCTTTAACTTTTAAATGTGAGAATCACAAGCACTTGTATTATAGTTACATTATCTTCTGTTTATTAATAGCGTCAATAGAACAGCTTATTTCTAGCATGTTCCATTCACTGAGAGCTAAGGAGCATCGGCCCAGTATCCCTATGCAGGGGTGTCCAACCTGCGACCCTTGGCTAGAGCTCTCATGCGGCCCGCGAGGTCCTTCCCAGATAAATTAAATGCATAAATATCTTAAATAATAGATTTTAATAAAAAATTTCATTAAATTAGTTTTCATTTCCTCAATCTGAAACAAAACTTTTTGAACATGTTGGAAAATTTAGTCAATTTCATCAATCTGAAACAAAGTTTTTCTAAAAAGTGTGGGAAAATTTAGTCCTTTTCTTCAAATAAGCCACATTTTTAAGAATTTGGCTAAAAAGGTAAACAAAACTAGAAATTGTGTTAAATTTGACCCCAATCTGCAATCTCTGGTATTTCTAGGGTTCCCTTTTGGCAATATTAGTAAAGATATGGGTCGACTTCCAGACTTTTTGAGGCACTCCATAAACCGAACTTGAGAGCCCCAATTACTTGTTTGCGGCCCGCGATAGTGGGGATTCAACAACGAAAACCGGGATTCAACCAATGCGGCCCCTGCATCAAAAGGTTTGGGACACCCCTTCCAACATCAATCCGTGCTCACAATGATTTAACCGGGTGCTGTTCCTGGAACTATTTTCTGAATTTGTGCTTCGGTTCGTCTGCAGCAATAACCACTCAGAAAGCCTCTCTAACATCGGGTTATCAATGCGTAACAGAAAAGGGTCCACGTACTGTTGACGTGTGGCTAAGGTTACACTCGCCTGCAATTCTGAAAGCAAAGTCGGATGTTTATCTAGATTATAATCACCGTTTTGGACTTGGGAAGTGTCAAAGGTCATTTCGAACCATTATTTTCAAATAGGTAACAAAGGTTACAATGTAATCATTGAATTTGTACCCACCTAACCATTATTTCAAATGGGTAAGCACAGGGTTTTACAAATTGTAATCATTGACTTGTACCCACCTAACCATTATTTCAACAGGTAACAAGGGGTTACAATTGTCATTCCATTGCTTTGTATCCCCACGTAGGCCATTATTGAACATATATCCTTAAAATCATCAATAAACATTAACACTCAGTTCACTTTCCATTGGCAGACATGGTTGGATCAGTATTTTCTCTAAATTAAACTGAATGCTAAACCAAAATAAACATAACAATCAGAAGGCGTTCGTATTGAATTGAAGGCCTCATATGACTAGTGAATCAGACAGAATTGAAAATAGGGATACCTGTGGAAGCCACAGACCCCTAATGGACCAGAATTTTCTCTTGTTAGAAGAGCCGGTTGTTCTCGCCAGATCCAACGACAGCGCTTGATAAAACGCCGCCCGTGACATGATTTTCGAAGTCTTTCTTCATAGAATAACACAGCATTTTTTCTATTTGTTTGGTAACTTTTAACGGGCCACAATGGCAAAAAAAATATTCAGACATAATGACAAGAATCACTTCCAATCACTTTCCACAAATTTTAAACATAATTTGGGTTGTTTATCTTTTAAAAAAAGGTGAAAAGAAACTGTTCCTTGTAGCTTTCACTTCTCAAACAAGGATGTTGACATTACTGCCAGCATTCTATCAACATGGAAAGCATGCAGAAATCAGCTTACAGACATTGCTAGTTGTAGTAGGTCCTAATTCCCAGATAATTCACCTTTCACTTGTCAGATCAATATCTTAATACAAGCCTGTACAATATCCGAATCCCGGTCTGAATGCTTTTGAATTGTATCACAAAAACATGCTAGATATACTGTAATTTTTTGGCAGGGATGTCAACACATTGATTTTCCTTGGCAGGAATTGCCACCGACTGCCATTACCTCTTGCTGTTTTTGCTGTTTTTTTACGGAATGTAAACACCCAAATTGTTTTCAAATTTGTGGAAGTGATTTCAGTAGGGTCTATTTTATTATATCTGAATATTGTTTTGGCCATTGTGGCCCTTTAATATGGAAAGAAGATGTGCTCTGAAGTCAATTATAGTAATGTTGCGACATGCATTTCATATAAAGGCAGAAATCGAACCAAGCTGATTTTGTACTCTCATATTTGAAGAAGCATATCTTTTGTTCTACATGTCGGATTGGAATAAAATAAATGGCAAATAAACGCTTATTTTATTGGCTTGAAATGCATACCAAATAAATAATCATGCGTACTTAACAAAATACCTTTGTCGCGCTTGTTACAAGCCAATGAGAAAAATATCGCCCGAAGTTTCTATTTGTGCAATTTACATTTGAATTCCTCTTTTGGTTTTGATTCGGGAATAGTTTGACACTAATAATAAATATCTCATTTATAGTGTATTTTGTTAAAAATAATTTCTTTATGTTATGTTTCAAAGCTATCTTAAAGGAAATAATGCTAAATAAACTTGTTTTAAGTTATGGATCAACTGGAGAAATATATGATATTACTGTTGGATCATGTGACCCATAAATGCATACATATCAATTTTCACGTTATTGCTACATTTTGCATAATTGAGCAAAGATATTGATTATCAAGTCTCCAAATTAGAAAACCTGATCTCACGTCTATTCTTAATATAATTGATAATAAACATTCAAATGCAGTAACCGTACATGATATTGATTTAGAACGGTTTCATTAATTAAGCCTCGGTTTTACTATTATCGTTAGAATCAGTCGAACGGGTAGTAGATGTTCGTTCAATATTACACTTCTGTGGTCATTGTGTTTCAGTTTCTGTTGACTTCCTTCTCATTCCGTATTCGTCTGTTTAGTTTAATATTTCATTTGTATTCGTTAAAGGAATGGAATGGAACTTTATTCAGAAATAATAAAATACACATCTTATTCAGTCGTTTTCTAATATTTGAAAACAATTCTGAATTGTCGGATTGTTTTAATATCTAAACAAAACCAGTATACATCTACTTTAGTGCTATTTCGGTGCAGTGACATCACAGTTTTAATCCTCATTCAAACTGGCATAATCACATTGCTTTTTGATTAATTTAGTAATTAGTATAGTCGATATCAGCTCCCCGAATTTCTCTATTCAATGTCCTCTCCCTCGTTTTACCCATCTTTCCCGCTCAATCATTTACTGAAATCGTCTAACAAAAATGTAGTACATGGGGAAATGTAATTAATTTTTTGGTTTAGTTTTTTTCATATACAATTTTGTCACCAATACAGAATTTCATGGAGAATCTGAAAATCATGGGTGTCATTTTTAAAATGTGTTCTTGGGTGTTTTATAAGGGGGAATATTTGTACAGGGGTAAACAATAAAGGTGTTTAAATTGTTTTAAAAATTATACCAATCTGTTCGGTTGCTCATAAGGTTTCAAAAAAGGTATAGTTTGCTATACTTATGACCTGTTGTTTTAGTACAATAGGCTCAAGAAAGTTCAAGGTCATTATTTATAGAATGGTCCGATTTTGTTGAAACTGGTTTTAAATCGTTCATTGGGTTATACTAAATAAGAACATGTATATAGATTCTGCATTTCACCTTTCAAAGTGTGACTTTTACAGGTACGACCAGTGGTCTCCCATAGACCCTGTGGACCACGGCCATATTTGCCCTCTTAATTATCATCAAAACGTCATTGACAACGCGACCTGTATATTTTCGGCTTCTGTACAGTAAGACAAACAATTTGGCACCATTTTTAAAACAAACCGATGAATCTGAAATTTTACCCACAGTGTGACCTTGAACCCGTTTTGCCTTCTAACTCTTTACTATAACTACAGGTTATAGGGCAAACTATACATTTCTGTAATCCTTGAAAGGTACTGAACATGATGGTATACCAAGGAGGATTAAAAAAGGAGATAACGACTCGGGTTAGATTTTAAGGGGGTGAGACACAGCACTAAAAGTCCAGGCAAAACTCGGGGATAACATAGGCGATAATCTTGTAGACTATTTGGACTTAAAACGTAAAATTGGTGTTATATGAAAGCTGTGAATTTCTGAATTGCTATAATATAGAATATACGGTGAATTAAGTTCTTTTTACAAAAACAAATCGTAGGGAACTAAACTATTTCCAGGGGATTTCAATTGAAGGGACCCGAATGTGTAGACTCCAAGGGCTGTAGCAAAATATATAACCTTGATTTATAAAAATAGATTAAATAAACCTAAAGAACATTAAAGGAGCTAAAATTTGATACTAAACATACCAAATTCGATCTTGAAATAACTGAAATAGGCGCATTTGAAAACAAAATAATTAACATTGTGAAACATTCAGTGTACGAACCCCTTAAACTGGGATGGACTTTGGTGCAATCGAGGGCGCTATATATAGCCGAGTCTTGCAATGCGAAGTTCGTTACTATCATGGTTACAAACGGTGAACACGTAACTCTATACCGTGAGGTTAATAAATACAGGAGGGACCATAACTTTCGTTGGTATGCACGAACTTTCGTATTTTGCCATAGCCATATTGAGGGGTAAAGGAGCAAAAGACGACAGGCGCTAAGTGTCAACCCCCTGGGTATACTTTAAAACACATTTTGCCCCCTTTAATATTTTGACCCCTGTATAAACTTTGCCCCCTAGAATACATCCAAGAACACATTTTTAAAAAATGACACCCATGATTTTTGGAATCCTCATACAATTTTGATTAAGAAAAACATTGGTTACAAGATTGTATATGAAATTTTCACAAAAATACAGTTCCACATGTACTAATGTATCGTTTTGTATTCATCAACACCGCGTATTTTGATTTGGCATCACTAGGGTATAAATAAAAAAATGAGCAGCGGTGTACCTAGAGATAGAGGGCGGAACATATTTTCAAATGGCCGCCAAAAATGGCAGATTAAATTGTATGATAACGTGATTCATGCATATGAAGCAGCTTGAGACCCTTCACAAAAGTTTTGGGTCGATAGGTCAACTGGGGTCATTAACTGGCCCTTCCGGTCTGAATGTAAAAAAATCTTCAACAAGTCATGTCTAGCTGTGAATTTTTATATTTAACATCTACCAACACTACCCCGAAATGGGGACAGCTCTGTATACAATTTTGAGGTCAGGTTTGGTAACCCCTATAGACCATGTAGACCATTTTTTCCAGTATGCACCCGGATACTAAACATTGTGAAATGAGGCAGGTCAAAAAATTTGACACAAGTTTCACAAATCGGAGCATTGGGTAAGTTTTACCCCAGAATGACCTTAAACCTTAATAGGTACCTGTACATGTGTAACTATAGATAGAACCATATCGATATCAATGGATTGGTCTGCATTGAAACACAGTTTGACCTGATTTGAAATTTTACCCTGTATTAATTGTACCCCTTATTTTTCAAAATTACTCGCAGTTTCCAAGAGGTTGAAACCAAAATTCTTCCCTAAACTTGGCCGCCATCGTCTGACTAAAACTATGTTGGCATTAAAAATGATATCACTTCATGAATACCTCGGAGCTTGTATTCCAATGAATACCTCGCCACTTGTATTCCAAGGTGGATATCATGCTCGTGTACAAAAACGCGTAATAGGGTGTTTTTTTAGACCAGGCAATGTACGCGCGTACATTGTTTAGGGTATGAAAATCATAAAAAAAAATCAAAATTAGGGTATGCTTTTCACGTCGAAAAATACGTGTTTAGGGTGTGATATTTTGAATACTTGTAAAAAATCACATTAAAATGCTGGAAAATAGTGTTTTTTTTTTCCAATTTTCTCCTGATTTCACATGGTAGATTCCCCGGGTGATTTTAACCATTTTCAGCCTTATTTTAGCTTATTTTCTCTATGTCGTCGTCGTCTCCTCCAACACATAAAGCCTTATAATTAGGAGTTTCATATCTTTTTGTGACTGATCGTTACAAGTATAATGTGCGCAGAAACGCAATTAGGGTCTGTCTCTAATTTATGTCAATCAAAACAAGTTCATGAATATTCATTGCGGGTTTTAGTTCAACGAAATGGCTGAATTTGCAGAAAAAAACTGTCAATAATTACGACATCCGATAAGACTCATTAATTCCAAAGAAATAAGGACAACTTTAAAAAGACTTGAAATTTAAATGTAATGGATTTGAATTGTAAACTTATATGGTCCAAGATAATGCACAAATTGATATAAAATACGAAACTTCAATGAAATCATGTGATAAATATTTCCTTTATCAGGGCTATATAGCCCGATGCATGTTTAGTGTATGGTTAAAGGCACATTTTTTATGAACGTGCCCGAAAATATACCAAAAATGACAGATTTGCTACCCATCCTTATACCTGCTTTGGCGGAGGTTTTTGGGCGAAGCCCTAGAAGCTGAGAGAAAACTAACTGTTAAAATGTATTTTGAGCCATTCTGGCAGCACTATTTTTCACACTATTAGTTTGCAAGCGTTCTTCATACCTGATTGACCATTGGAAAATGCACTTGCAACAGAAATACAACCCTTTCATATACCAATTTTCAAGAAAAGGGACTGATCAATATGCCCAAATCGCTGATACCCTTCTCGGCCGCACATCCCCGTACCCCCTTTTCCACGAAGACCCCTCCCCCGGGGGTTGCATCATGTAAATTAACTATAAAACTTACTTTTAGCTGAATAAACTAATATGATCAAACTGCAATTTATTTTAATTGAGAGGATGGTTTTCTCAAATTAATCGTGGAAGTTGTTATCTTAGCCTGTTGTCACTGGAACCTGTAAACAGACCTCCCACTGAGAATTTTAATTAATTAAAATAAAGTATCTTATTTGACTAATTAAATATTAGTCATGCACATTATTTTTTTATCCACAAAATAGTTCTAAAAAGTGGTTTGAAATAAAAATAATGTTTTTTTTAAAGATTTTCGGATTAAATTTCATAATTTTAAAATTAGGATTTTTTAATTACAAAATTCGTCAAAAGACTAATTAGCAAATGACCAATGTGTACTTAAATTCGTCATTTTTGTGCTTGACAGACTAATTTTAGTCATTTGGTGAGTCTAAAGTCGTCTTTAATTAGTCAATTAATTTGTCATTTGACAAATTAAAATTCTTCAGTCATTAATTTGTCATTTTAAAGTGTAAATTTAGAGGTAATGAAAATAATTTGTAATTATGAAAACTAGTTTAAAATATGGGAAGGTTATCTTCTAGCAGAGCAAACATGTTTCCAGCATTGAAGTACATTATTATGAATGATAAAACAACTGATTTGCATGACTAATTTTTAATTAGTCAAATAAGACACTTGTTTTGACTAAGTAGTATTTTCGCATTGCCTAATGGATTCAAAGGTAACGATGCAGTCGGCTATAGACCAGTTAACAGCAATGTTTGTAAACATGTTAGGGCCTGGTATCTTGAACTAGGTCGGCCTGACTGTTACACACTGGGCAATTGTATCTGTTAGAGTTTTAATAATATGGGCCATAACGATTGGCGGGCATGGATTGGCGGTCAACAAAAGAAAGTGACTTAGGATGTTGGATGTTAATGGTCTATTACTAATCACCACTTTCAATTTTATTTGATTGTCCCTCCTGGGACTTTTCTATTGGTTTCCCGTGACTGAATACAAACATCGTTCACCTTCCCAACCTAATTGACGATAATGAATTGAAACACTTTGTTAATTTCACAGTACCCTATCTTAATATCAATAGGTCTATAGAATTAGATCAACATAACAAAGAACCCATATTACTCCTTTTTTCTGATTCAATGTCCTTTTCCCCTCGTTTTACCCATCTTCCCGCTCACTCATTTACTAACAAAATGCTTCCTTTGTATTCATCAACAGTGATAATTTATCTATTTTTAATGCCAACAAAGTTTTAGGTTCAGACGATGGCGGCCAAGTTTGGGGAAGAATTTGTTCCAATCTCTTGGAACACGCGAGAGTATTTTGAAAAATAGGGGTACAACTTATGGAAGGCTAAAATTTCAAAATACGGTCAAATGGTGTTTCAAGCAGGTCAATACATTGATTGTTATAAGGTTATGTTTGTCAATTGGTGCTATACTATAGGTACACAGTACAGGTACCTATTAAGGTTCCAAGGTCATCCTGGGTAATACTACCCAATGCTCCGATTTGTTGAAACTTTACGAACCTGCCTTATTTCAAAACGTTTAGTATCGGTGCATTAATTACTGGAAAAAATGGTTACGGATTGGTCTATAGGGTCACCAAAACCTGACTCAAAATTGTACTACCAGAGCAGCTGTCCCCATTTGTAATTGGAGAGGATCCCGTTGTTTTGGGGGCCGCCAGCTATGTTGTCACGCTGGACAAGGTGGCCTCAAAACGTTACATCCATGAATATAGAACATTTCTTAACTTGGAAAAATTCTTTAAAACCTCTGTCACACCACATATTAATGACAGTCAGTGAAATAAAAACAAAACATGACCATATATACAAGTTCTTCCAGTAATTTTAGACATTCAGGTACCCTGTTTCTGACGATCTTTTTTTTAATATATTACGGGCACATTAATTTAGAGGAATATAAACAATTATTTTATTACGAAAAGGACGCTCAAGCGTGTGGGTAGTTAACAAAACATAAGAATTTTACGCCTTGCCAACAAGAAACATAAATGACATTTTAAGTGTAAATATCACTACCTACTATTGATGTTGGCATTGGTTTTCCGCGTATATTCCCTACACCACACTTCTTTAAATGTCAAAATCAATTTCCGCATCATTGTTTTTTTTTTTTACTTAAAGGGTATTTGTGAAAAAAAATAAATGAAATATTAACGGTCCCATCAAGGTGAATCTTTTCTCACAATTGGTTTGCTTACCCTATTAATTCAGATCCTTTATTTTAAAAAGTATTCTCCATGACAATGTAAAATGGAAAACATGTCATGCACTATCAAAACAGTAAATTGGAGGAAAACGACCAGACTGCATGGTCTTATCTTTGATTTTTTATGAGAGACGATCTGATTACGATTCAACGTACCGCCGCACAGCTTAATCCATCAGTGGTTTAGTGGCCTAACCGAACTGAAGGAATAATATGTTGGGAGAATGGAAGTCAATGGTTCACAATATGGCAGAATCGGAATTTTGATGGACTATGGCTGCACAAATTAAATAATCATGGCGCGGTGGCAACTTGGAACAGATTTTAAAACCAATACTCGCACGTTGGAAATAAATCAAAGCATAGATCTATTAGCCTGGGAGTCGCTTTAAGCATGGTAAGTTAGGCAAAATAGGAAGGATCTTTTTCCTAAGGAGCCCTTTCAGTGTCTAATATGCAGGTAGAAAATGAGACTACTGTCTTGTTTTCGTTCTTCGATAGTAATTTGGAAACACTTAGATGCAGGGTGCCATCATTTATTACCGGCTTTGAATGTGACAAGTACCCAAATGACTAGAACCACTGTCTGGTGTCGCTCCAATAAGCCGTTGGAAGACTTAATAGTAGCTTCCCAATAATTTTATCCGGTCACGTAGGCACTGTGTTGTTACAACATGTTCGTTTGCAGGAGGCTTGCCGATAAATGAAATTGGAATGTGCTAGGACTTGTTGGCTGTTTCATTGAGTTTCAAACCGTATAGAGAGTTAACTTCATAATGTTTGGCGAGGCACAAAGCAGTGGCGTAACCATACATTTTCATTTGGTGGCGCAGATTGGGCAAAATAAACAATTTGGGAGTGACTTTTTGTCCCAGGGCACTTGTATTCAAAGGTGGTATTGATGCTTGATCAAGACCACGCGTAACAAGGGTATTTTTTTCCAACAGGCAACGTACGCGCGTACCCTTGATTAGGGTGTCCAAACCAGCAAAAATATGGAAAAACGTATGGTTTTTTCTAACTTAAATTGTGTGTAACTGATAAGACCAAATTTTAACATTTTTAAAAATATTGAAATTTGAAGTAAGCACATGAGCAAAGCCTATAGGGTAATATTTCAACACAATGCATTGATTTAGGATTCAATCAAAACATGTTACAGGGTGGTTCATCACAAATCAACAACGAATGCATCCATGCGTCCGCGGACGCTTTATCCCGCGATGAGCCGGCTTAAGATGCCGCCTCACGGGATAAAATACGCGGACGCATCGGATGCAGATTGTTTATTTGTGATGAACCACGCTGTAACATGTTTTGAATCCCTTTCAACAACAAAATCTGTAGGAAAACTACAATATCGGTATAATAACATGATTAGGCCTATGCTCACTTATAACACTAAAATATTCCCAGTTCGAACCAAAAGCTTTCCTAGACTAATTTTTTAGAATCTTCCAGCAAAACGTAGTTTTGGTTTGTTTGTTTGCGTTGCCAGTTGCCCTGGTGTACGTACTCGCCTACTCAGAGTTCTAAACGTGACGACAGCGCGTCGACTTACGCGTCCGCGTAAACGCACTTCGCTACCATGCGCCGGGCGTGACGCGTTAATTTGCCATATCAACTGTGGGTTGATACGAATCAACAACAGTAACGCTCCTGTCAAGGAGATACGGTGAGTTTTGATACTTGTTTAAGCTGGTAGCAAAAACTGACAAAAGATTGTTTATGGTAGCAAAAAAGACAAAAAGGCTTGTTAGGGTATGTTTTTTAGTCGGCGCGGTGGAAATACTTGTTAGGGTAATTTCGAAGTCCATGTTCACGCATCATATCCACCTTTGAATACAACTGGACCCGGGCTTTTGAAAATGTCAGCTTGTTTGATGCTCATTAAATAGACATATTCGTAGTTCGTTTAGTGGGTTTTCTTGATCAACTTATAAATTTAAATTTTCTTGATTTTATTTGGGGCAGGGAGTTGAGTGCTGCAGTCGCCACTGCCAATAGGTCATCACGCTTTTCTTTACTGCAGATCAAATAATCCATTTTTTATCTATGGCAACTTTCATATTGTCAAAAGTCGATCCCGAAAATTTACTTCTAGTTAATTCATGGAATTAATTTCTTTATGACAAAAGAGTGCATCTTATATTGAATCCCAATATCAACCCAAGCATGCAGCGCTACAAAGGAATCACCTACAGTAATATCCATTAACAAAAATCTTTTTGTGGTTCCGCAAGTGATTCATTTTTTTGATATCCAAGATAGTTTTAGTAGGGTCAAAATCAGGGATCCCGATTCTCTAAGTGTGGGGAAGAAGGTTTGAAAATGTTTTTTCTAAAGATTGAAGGGAGTGAATCGAAATGTTTGGGTCTAACCTCTGGAAAATGGGGAGGGGTAAATTAAAACAGGGTAATCGTGTTAAATGCACACAGATACCTTGCTCGTTAAGAATTAAATAAAAAATTCCTTTAAAAGGAAAGGGCTAGTCAAGGGGGAAATCCATGTCAAAAGGTATGGGAAGGGGAAAAATAAGATGACATTTTGTGGGCCTTTGCAAGTGGACTTATGTGAATTTTTGCACATACTTAGCCGAGCATACATGAACGTAAATATTTAAAACAGAGGTGAAACAGGGGCTTCATATTCCCTCTTACATTTACGATTTTTAAAAGGGGAAAACATGGACCAATAACATACTATAGAATATACTACACCTTATTCTTTTAGGGAAAACAATCAACGCTTACTTACCTACTACAAGATTGACCACTGCAGACTCACCATTTTACCAGCAGAATGGAAGAAACAATTCCGGATATTTTGCATACCGTCGGACGTAAAGTATTTTACAGGGAACACGTACCAAAACCCCAACCCCAATCATGATAAATAACATTTGTTTTAAATTTATAAAGCATTCCCAAAATGTTAAAGCTCCACGTTCAGCATACATTGTCACCCCCTTATATTTTACTTCTGTCACCCAAAGATTGACAAAGAAAGTGTGCAATTGCAATCTATTATACTACTAAAAATGAGATCAAAGGTCACGCGCATCTAGGTAAAGGTCACAAAGGGGGAAATGCAATAGTGCTACTAAAAATGAGATCGGTCGGTCCGGTATGCATTTTGACGCACTTTGACATATGCGAGCTGATGTTTGGCATACAGGTAAGAAAACAACGCCCTGAGGTTTATTATCAGGGTCAGGGTGACCCCCCCCCAAAAAAAATCAAAAGTCTCTGCAGGAGGTCAATTTGCATAAAAATGTATAAATGCCAAAAGACCGCTAACCTGAGAAAAGAACAGACCTGAGGTCAAAGGTCACACACCCAGGACAAAGGTTGCTTAATTGGCCAGAAACCCAAGTAAACAAGAAGCTGGGTGACCACATGTTACATCTTACTTGAGCTGAGATATTTTGCAACCATAAAAATACTGCCTCACTGTAACTAATGTATAAGTAATGCACTTTTCAAACATGTCTGAAGTATAATTTGTAGATGAGTTCGTATTTTCAGTCATGATCACTCAACAGTACTACGCATGTAGCAAAAAATTTAAGAACTCATTAACGGGGCTGAGCCCAATCAAAATCCGCCATTCATGTTTCCCTCTAAGCCTCCCTTACATAATAGCAATTAAATCAGTCCAACGTTGGATAGTGAAAGATTTTGGAAACGTTTTTATTCATAACAACAAAATGAAAACATTCTTAAAGAGACCTGAGGAATTCCAGAAAGAAGCGCCCCAATTTTTCGAAACCCGTGTTTTTTTTTACATATTTGAAATGCTACCAATGTATTAGATAGCACGCGAAGTGAATAAGCCATAGCGTCTTTATGTAATAAGATGATGATTGGTGTTTGTTTTCTTAGGGAACAATTACGATAGCAGGCAAGATCAAAACAAGGTTTTGCGGGTTTCTTTGACATTTTTTGTATCGAAGAGAGCTCCTATTTTCTCATGACCCTGTGAATATTGGGGCAAAAGGTTGGAGTAAGAGCGAATAATGTGCCCCATTTGTCGACCAATATTAATTTTATTATTATTATAGTACTCTATGGGCTACAAATCACGTGTTAGCTCTCACAGCCAAATGGATGAAATATTGGTGCGCAACTTTACAGATGGGGTTTGGGGTGAAGCCTGGCCGATATATCAAGATGAAAACTTGATATCCGTATATCGGGCCATCTCCCTTTAAGCATTCGTTAATGCAATGCACTCATAACGATTAAAAGACGCTGTTAACCAGCAAATAACTGTAATTAAAATACAAATAAAAAATTTCCTTGACAACATATTACTAATTTCATAATTTTTCGTCAATATATCATTTTTACGGGTTAGCTATGGCGATGTCCTAAGATTGGGATTTCTTGGCCGCACACCATGTGCCTGTACTCCCTCTATATCATGTTTTTATTTTAGTGTTACCCCGTCGTGTTTTTATTTCAAAACCCGCTCACGACGGTAAGCATGTGTAGGGGGGAAAGTTTTGGTTGATCGCTGTGTATTCTACTCTTTTGAACATAAGATCTTTTTCTAAATGTCGTTCATATTTTAGCGGGGCCTATCTTATTGAGTACATATCCATATGACGTAAAATTGCACAAAATTTCCTAAAATATCATTAATAGTAGATTTTGAGGATATAAATGGACACGAATATTTTTTGAAACACTGCTATTTGAAAAGTAGCGTCAAAACCAAGCGAATAGAGCGGGTAGCCGTGGTACCCTGCCAAAAAGTATAGTTTCCAAAGTATCTGAACTTAGGTACACAGGTAAGGACTATTAAGGTTAAAGGCCATTCTGAGGTAATTGATCCAATGCATCCGATTTGTTGAACTCGCGTAAAAATTGTTGGTCTTGCTTAACAAGATTAAAAAAGATTATTGCTTAAAATACCAAATTTGATGATTGTCGTATTCATAAAATAGTAAAATAGAAAAAGGGCTAATGGGTCAGATGAGGAAGAGAAGTTCTATAGGCATTCAGTTCAACCTGTTCTCTACTATCTGTCAATATGAGAAGGGCCAATGTAATTTAGAGGCATATAAATCAATAGTTTCATGTACGAAGCTACAAACGTGGGTAGATAACAAAACATTAAAAATTTTAGGCTTTGACGTACAACAAAATAAATGACATCAGTGTAAAATCACTACCTACTATTGATTTTCGTATTGGTTTCTGTATATTCCTACACACACTTCTTAATGTCAAAATCAATTTCGCATCATTGTTTTTTTTTATCTTAAAGGTATTGTGAAAACATTCAAAAGCATGTCCTGCAATCATCAAAAACAGTAACATGGAGGAAACCGGACTATAAGCAGGCTGGGGCTTGTAAGCAACAGGAGACGCAGTAAATACACAAGTCCACAAGAGCTATAGTCTATACGAGTTATTTACGTCACCTCATGACAACTACAAGTATCTGATGATGTGGCCAATAATTATATTTTGGACCCAGTGGTGGTGTGATCCACCTAGCAATAACCTTTTGACCCAAGGTGTCGTGTTTCTGCTGAATAGCCAAGTTGCTTGACCATTTAAGGTCTACACCGTGCACATGATCAGAATGTCACAACGACAACATGTCAAAAAGTGCCGACTGTATGGTCTCACCTTCATTTTTATGGGAGACGTTCTGATTACAATCAAAGTACCGCTGGGAGCTTAATCACATTGGTTTATTGGCCGAACCAAAGCGGGCGGATAAGTCTGTTTGGAGAATGGAGTCAATGTTCACAATATGCAGCAATGGAATGTGATGATTCTGGCGCACAATTAATAATCTGGCGCACAGTGGAACATTATTTGAAACAAACTCGCAATTTGGAAATAAATCAAAGCATAGATCTATTAGGCTGGGATTTCGCTTAAGTATGTAAGTTTAGGAAAATAATTAGTAAGGAGTAATTTTTCCTTAAGGGGACCTTTCATGTTGTCTAATGCAGGTAGAAAATGACACTGCTGTCTTGGTTTCTTCCTTCGATAGTAGATTTGGAAACAAGTACTCTAGATGCAAGGATACCATCGTTTTATTAACTCCTTTGAATGTGAAAAGTAAATTCCCAAATGACTAGAACCATGGAATGGTGTAGCATCAATATAGCTGTTGTAAGACTTAATGAGTAGCTCCCCAATAATTTTATCCGGTCACGCAGGCACTGTTTGTTAACAAACATTTCATTTGCAGGAGGCGCGCGATCAAATCAAATTTGGAATGCGATAGAAACCAGACTAAGGACTTGTTGGCTGTTTCATTGAGTTTCAAACCGAGTCAACTTAATTTGCAGTGTACGAATACAGGTTCAGACGACCATATAGCAAATACTGTTGTGTTACATTAAACCAAAAGTGTTAACAATTTGATTCTTTCTGGATTCTATATTGGGCGATATCTGATTTATCCCCAAGTATGCTAAACGATATTCCTCACTTTGAAAGTTTTCTTCTCTTTATTGTCAAAATAAACGGAATGCGTTGTTGAGCAGGTGGGGGCAAAAAATATAATTTGGAAGATGGATTTTTTTGAAAATATTCAGTAGTTTAATGCGCATTTGAAATGTGTCATATTGATATTTCGGTTCTAGTGGATTTCTAGTTCATTTTGGGGGCCAAGAGTGGGTAGGGATTTTGAGTGGGGGAAGTACCCCACTGCCAAAGGTCATCAAGCTTACTCTTTACTGCAGATGCAATATTACCTTTTTATATCTCTGCTATTTCAGATTTGACAGAAGTCGAACCCGAAAATTTAATTCTGGATAATTCATGGGTATCACATGGTGGTTTCTTTATGACAAAAGGATGCATCTTATATTTCATTTTCCAATATCAATACAAGTGTGCATAGTATACAAAAGAATCTCCTGCAGAAATATCTGAAATGGTCAGGTGAACCAGGTGCATGTATTGTATTCTTCGTACGCATCTGGGGGTCAACTACAGTCCATTCAAAATAATTTATTCCGTGGAAGGTCCTCTATACATAACCAACCAAGAGAGGATGTTTTAGAATTGATGATCAATTTATTAACTTTCAAGATTTAATGTTACCAATTCTGAAATTTTCCCGAACACATTAAGTTGCATAGCTCCAACCTTACGTAGTGGCCATTTTGATTTGATTATTTGTTGCCTCCATCTAATATTCAACAATTCCATTTTTGACCTGAATGGATCACGAATCGTGGCTGAGGTACTCGAACATACGTTTATGGATTAGTTGGCTATCATGTATGTCAATTTTAAACGGGGAAACGTCATGCATAATTCAGGATGGATGGAGTGTCTTAGCTTACTTTCAGAAGCGTTTTTTTTCATGACTTGACCATCTTTTGAAGTGCGTTCACACCAAAGGTAAGGCTGTAATGCTTAAAGAGGGTCAAACTCTAAGCGCCAGGGTTACCAGGGTAACCAGGGTTACCCCAAAGTATATTGAAAGGAAAAAGTCAATTCATAAAAGTCTAACCCTGGTTTAAATTTTGGTTTAAAGTTAGACTCACTTTGAGAATATTATTAGCCTTAGTGTTGATCATAACCGGTTTAGTGACTGGCCATGACGGTTGTGACTAAATTCCTATGTGTGAACGCGTCCTTTACCATTAAACATACCTTATTTTAGAATCCATTTACCAGAATACCATCATACTAACCTGATAAAGGGCAAGAGGGATGCATTCCGAACAAATGCTGTACACGGGCACTAACGCAGACCACGGAGTTGACGACACAACCATGGCAATGAATATCAACGTAAGTGTTTTTGTAGCTCGTATATTTTCCCGCCTAATTTGGCTCTCCTCCCCTGATTGTTCAGTTCTGAACTTGCTTCGAAACCAGTTGGATTGGGTTTGGTGATGACTCTTTCTAATATCTTCCGGAAGGTAAGCACTGTTTACTTGTCCATTTTGGCTAGATCTAGAGATCCTATATACTGGTTGACCACCAAAGAAGGTTCTCTTTACGATTTCGTTATCTTCTAAGTTATTATCCAGTGAATTGCTCGCATTATTGTCTGCTATGGATTCTTCATTTTCTCTTTCAACTTCTTCTCCCTTGGTTGCTGATCTTCCAAAGTCAGTCATTGTTAGAGCACGACGTTTAGTGCTTCTCCTTTTGGCTGACCTTCGAATGATGATAAAGACACGACCATAAATGGCACTAATGAGAAGCAACGGAAACCAGAACAAAATACAAGGCGCAAGACAGGTGAACACTAAGTTATCAACATACTGTGGATAACAAAGTCCAGGTTTGATCGTGCGTTCACCTACTATGTAAGGCCATAGAAGACATCCGGGAAGCCATATCAGTGCAGGTATCATATATGAGACTGTGATCAGAAACATTGCATGCTTTAAAGTACGTTTTTGAAGATGCTTAATAGGCATTTCTAAAGCTTGCCAACGATCGTAAGCAATAATAACAATCGCCATGACACTAATGTGGATAAAAGCATGGTTGAGGTATAAATAAGCATCGCAAAGGGCGTCACTAAAAGGCCAGTAGCCCATGATCCAATAAACAGAATACAGAGGCATGGTAATAGCTCCAGCGACGATGTCCGACACTGCTAAACTAACTAAAAAGTAGTTTGTGTAAGTACGCAACTTTTGTGTGGTACAAAAGGCGTATATGACGATTACGTTGCCGAATACTGTGACGAAACTTATAAATGAGCTAAATACAGCTACGACAACACTTGCACTCCATGACAGTCCAGGCGAATCCTGATCGCTGCCGTTGCGACCGGGTCTGGTTGAGGAATTGGCTGTGAAAAACTCGGATGAAAAGAACGTCTCAAATTCCAATGATTCGGTGGTAACAATCCATGACTCTGTGCTGGTAATTGACGACATTCTTGATACTTAGATAATAAAAGATGAATTTCATTACGAAAACTCTTCAGATTGGCTTGGGATGAAATACATTAATGTGTAATTTCCCTATTCAAATATCAATAATTCAAGGAAAAAACAGTCAATATCCGCGGATATCAAAGCAAAGGTGATTAACGTCATTGCTTGTCGGGTTGCTGCCAACCAACACGTAAGTGAGATATATGAATGGCGGTCCGAGGTGAAGCCGTAGTTACAATTAAGCCATCGCTATTGGCTCCAAGAGTTAAATGCCGCTCTGGTAGATTCCCATGGAAACTAAAATGACTGGTACAGTTGCGAGTTAGATTGATAGTAAGTTAGTTGTATCGTTGGTAAATATTGTCTATCAGCATCACGACATTTCAGGAGTAATGTGATCCCGTAACCTAGTGGTGGTGGTTAAAAACAGGAAGTACCAGTGCAAACTATACCGTGACTGTGTATACTTTGGCTGGTCTCGCTTACGTTTGATCTTCAATTAATTATTATCTTGAAGCAGTGATGTGCGATTTCTGGAGGAAGATATACATACTAAATGTTCTAAAAATATTTTGTCTTAAAAATGGCATCATTTTTACATTAAAGCAATAACAACACAATTTTTGAAGAGCCCCCCCCACACTTTTCAAAATTAGAGATTTTTGCACAGTTATGTTGGTAATTGTCTAGTAAACTACATGAGAATGGTAATGCTCAAAAGTGCGTATTTGTCATAAAGAAGCGATTTTGTAACTAGAATCGGCATCCCCGATTGTAATTTAAAGGTGGATGACCCGAGGGCCTACAGCCCTAAACCCCATCTGTAAAGTTTCGTGCCGATATTTTAACCCGTTTTGAAGCGAGAGCTAAAAACGTGTTTTTGTAAACCCCATAGAGCACTCTGTAAAATTAATATTGGTCGACCAAAATGGAGCATATTTTCGCTCATAACATCCAAACCAAACATCATTTAGTCCTAAGCTTTCACAGGGTAAATGAGAAAAATAGTAGCTTTCTTCTGATACCCAAATTTTGACTACTTCCGGTAAAATCTGGGGTCCCTGGGGACGAGGCTATTAGCGATCGGACCATGGACCTTTCACGTTCGAAACTGAAAATGTGAATTTTCTGTCCGTCCATTGTGAAATTAGTGCCACCTCACGAAAATGACCTCTAACTTGACTTGGCTGAACCAAGCGAACAACTAATGGATGAGCGTAGACACGTACTTGGCGCTATTTTCTGGCTATTTCATATTGGAAGGACCTTTGTAGCAGCCGTTGAATTATTATCGCATATCTCCTATATTAAAGCCACTATCAGCGATTTTTTCAAAATGTAAACAAATCGCGCCTCCTATTTTTCATGGAAGTCAATTATTTTGCACTGTGTATTGGACATTGTTGTATTAAAGACCTCTGGAAGCGGCTAAGCTTAACACGTCGTATTTTTCTAGCAGTGCTATTTTTATGTTTTGTTTACTAATAAAAGTCGGGATCCGACTTGTTTTAGGTCTAGAAACAGTCGTAAATGGTATCTTTAAGACCGATTTAAAATGCTTTCGTGTCTGTTTTTCACAAAGGACTGTTATATAAGTTGTTTAGATTACCTAACACTAGCAATTTAGAGACAAAATGGGCATTTTGAATTTGGAAAAAAAATACTGATAGTGGCTTTAATTACAAAATTCCTTCTTTGCGATGCAAAGCATAGGCGTACCCAGGATGTTGGTCCCGGGGGGGGGGGGCGCCATGATTTACTGACACCAAATAAAATCGGTAGTGGTCCATGGGCAGAACCCGTTGTCAGTAAAGGAGGAACTTCCCCTTTGGGTTCTAGGGTTATTATTCTTGAGAAACACGATTATGACATATTTTGAATGCCATAATAATGTAGTTTATGGCAAGTTGTGAACAAATATTAACTTATTTAAAGATATGCCAAGCGAGTTGCTTTCATGTAAAATAATAGGGCCCTCTTGTGCTAAATTAGCAATTAAATACCGCTGTTTCAGTATTACAACCAATTTAATGATTTACTAGTATGGAAAACTGTCGTAGAGAGTTGTCTTTCCGCAATGTTAAGCATTACCGATTACTGGTATGGGCAACGGTCTTAAAAATTGGTGGTTAGATTTGTTGTCAATTGAGCTAAGTATTCGCAGGGAGTTCATATTTCAAGTTTGCAATGTTGTAAATACTACGTGAATCAAAAAAAAATTGTGCAAGGATTGCAGATGATTTTGACCTTGATGAAAGCACTGAATCATCAATTTCTTTTTGTTGTATTAAAGCAAATCAAATATACTTCCAAGGGTTGAAAAAATGAAAGAAATTGACTGAAAAATAAGCCAGATATGTCACATTTTGTAAGCACACCTCTTTTCCCTCCATTCCAATGGTAGACTAGTTCCATTTCTCAAAAAGTGCTTCCTTCATCATGACGAAGGCATTTTTGAGTAAAAGCAATTGGGTTAGTGTTTTTAGATGAAAATTTTATGCTAATTCCAAATTTTCTGGTCCCCAAGCTGAATTTTGAGAAGAAATGTGCCTAATTAGCATAAATTCAAAATGGCCGCCATTTTAACGTTTGTTTGTACATAACTCAAGATTTAAGGTTTGTAATGACTTCATTCTTGTGTCTATACAAATGTTTTCAGGGTTAAGGAATACAATTAGATCATTAGGTTTAGCATTAGGTCAACTTAATAGTTAATTTGCATAAAAATTCAAAATGGGCTGCGATTTTGACATTTTTGTACATAACTCAAGATTTAAGGCTTGTACTTCATTCTTGTGTCTATGCATATGTTTTCAGGGTCAAGGAATTAAATTAGATCATTAGTTATGGTCATGCGCCATGAGTTGGGATATACAAAATGAGGGTGGCGTTACCTTTTCACAAATATGTTTAAACATTTTTTATTGTATCATAAGAACCAAGTTAGGTATTCAGCTGGTTTATATTTCATTTTAAGGGGAATTTATCTAGCTTTGATATGGTAGCAGATTCAATTTTGTGCTATCTTTACTTTTTGAGTTGTCGTAATTTTAAGTCAGTCGGGGTCAGAGAGGGTGGTGCCTATGGATGAGGTGCCTACGGATGAGGCATGTGTTAAAGTCTAGGGATTTTTGATATTCGGGGCTTTTGCATTTTTTTGGTTTTATATCTGTGTAATCCTGCCATGTATTAAGATAAATAACATCTCATTTTGTTTGTTATTTATGTGGCATTCATTTTGACTCATACAACAGTTTAAGCTATGATGTTAATTGAAGGTAACAAATTAGACTACCCCAAAATGTTGTACTTTTTTCATCAAAATTTCACTTTTCCATCTTATATGACACTTGTGGCACCCTGTATATGCACATAAAAGTTGCATATTTGTCTTCCTTACATTTTTAGCTTTACAACAATATATAGTTTTATAGCTATCTCAAAAAAAATGATGACTTACTTTCATTTAAGTGTGAAAAAGTGTAATATTTAGTAGTTTCAAGCATGTAGCACACTTTGCCCACAACTCATGGTGCATGATTTATAGCATTAGGTCATGTTGACAGTTAATTTGCATAAAAATTCAAAATGGCCGCAGTTTAAAATTTGTGCAAATTAATTGTCAATATATGGCATAATACCTTAACTGATGGTCTAGTTGTGTTCTCTGACCCTGAAAACATATGTGTAGACACAAGAATGAAGTCTTAACAAGCCTTAAATCTTGAGTTATGTACAAAAAATGTTAAAATTGCGGCCATTTTGAATTTATGCAAATTAGGCACAATTCCCCTTAAAATTAGCTTTGGGGACCGGAAGATTTGGAATCAGCATAAAATTTCCATATAGAAACACTGTTTCAATTGCTTTTACTCACAAATGCCTTCGACTAGTTGCTTTTTGAAAAATGGAACCAGTCTATGGGATTTATACAGTTAAGCAAGATATTACGTTAACGTATGATATACGGGGTATATGGCACGTAGTATTTACAACATTGCAAACTTGAAATATGAACTCCCTGCGAATACTTAGCTCAAGATCACCTCCATCCGTTGATATCTCAAACGCACACTGAAAACATTACCTTTCTTAATGTTTATTGATTTGCTGTTATTGGTATACCTGTTTTTTTTGTATGTTTGTTTTGCTCTGTTTTTTTTTTTCATGTAAAGCGCAATGATCATGTCTGGGAATTTCGCTATATAAGCGTCGATATATATATATATATATATATATATATATATAAATCTATCTATCTCTATATTTATATATTATATATTACTTATTAGTATATATCTTTATTATGAACGTATGATGACCCCCGCTAATTGTTCTATGACTACCATAATCTCCTTTATTGATCTAAAAGGAATTAATGTTCGCACGAAAAAACTCACCCAATTAATCTTGATGTGTAAATGAAAGGGTTTCAAGTTCAGTACTACTACTGTAATCCATGTATAGAGCCAGGCAATGCCAATAGGGACTAAACTCTATCTAGCAATATCCTAAACAATGGTAAGATCTGTGTTTTCTTGTTCTGCAAAAGGTGAGTTTGGTGCTTGGAAATTTGTCATTATGAATGGCAGATGGTATAAATATGATTCATGTTATTAATCCAGTGAACTAATCAAGAAATATAACGCAGTTGACAGGGCTTAATGAAATTGTACATGTACATTCTACAAACATGACAAAGACAAGTTTTAATTGTATTAACTCCCATAGGCAATGGAGAAAAAAGTGATGTGCTTACAAAACCTGCCATCATATCTAGCTTATTTTTCAGTCGATTTCTTTCATTTTTCAACACATGAAAGTATATTAGATGTGTTTTATAAAAACAACAACAAATCTATGATATAGTGATTGCATTAAGGTCAACATCATCTTTAATGCTTGCACATTTTTTTATTCACGTAGTATAGCACAGGACTGGGTGCGGTGTCCCCTCTAGCTCGAAGCGGGAACCCTTGTAATATTCTCTCCTACGTCAATGTTTTTCTAAAAGACTTATGAAAGCTAATAAAGCTGTTTATGATAGATCATTTTAATTTGCAGGTTCTTTTGGTGAATAACAATAATAATGATACTTAAGGTCTTAAAATGCAAAGAGATAATTGGATTTTGTAAGGTTGTGTTCTTAACAAAGCATGTAAATAGTGCGCCTGCTTAAATTTACATGCACCAAGTTCGGTTGATGAGATCAAATAAAACAAAAGGGGTGTTGAAATATTAACTTGCCAAGTGAGCTATAGTGTCTATATTGTCGCATTTCGTAAAAAATTTACAGACCTAAGCTTTATTAAAAAGTTACATCGGATGATATTAGCGGAAATTTCCTGAAAGGGTGAGGACAAGTTGATCAGATAATTCTATGCAGGGTACACTGTTAAAATATTCCTGTAAAAAACAGGCATTTGACTGGCAGCTGGGACTCACTACATGCAGAACGTAAAATAACTGGAGCCGTAAAAATACGAAACCACTGCAGGGAACGTAAAATAACGGCGTAAAATCTCGGCTTCAACGTTATTGTTGGTTTTTGACTTGTTTAAACAATATTAAGAATTAAACTTTATTTACAATCCTTTGACCAAATTTTCACGTTGTAGCTATGGCATCATACAAACGTTGTATTTACGTTACCACGAAGTGGTAAAAAGTTGTATTTCAGGCAAACAAGGGGGAAACGTGCAGAAATAAAGATTTAAACCAGTTTATACACTTTGTTTTATATGGTAATGTACACATTCTAATGTCACCAATTACTTAATCATCATATGAATAAACTTAATACATGTACCTTACATAGATTCGAACCAGGGCCTAAGATTACAAGTCCTAAACCTTATCCACTACACTACATGACTTAAATACTGATAGCAGATGCTAAAATTAAATTTATATATTTGTGTGTACTACTTTTTTCAAATTAAACTAAATAAACTCCTCAAAAGAAATAAGATCCCCCCACTTGGTAAATATGGACGTAACTAAAAATTATCGGGCCTCCTAAGTTGATTTAAAGTGTAAAATGTGCCCTGAACCTTTACTCATTCAATGTGCATTACTTTTTGGACCACAAATTCACCTTTCACCACGAAAATCAATCAATTATGAAAATCGATGCACGAAAAAAGTGGCATTTTCCCTGCATAGGGATTTCACTATACTGTGACATGTCTCTGGATGACATACATGATAAAATTAGGTAAAATTAAATAAATTTAAAAAGCAATTAAACAATTTGTTATATTTTATTAAATTTAATTGTTTCTAAAATAATGAAAAAATGATGTCACACATGAACGATTTTGAATACAGATTATCCTTTTGAATTGGTCTCATTCTGTGAATTACGCAAGTTAACAGTATTTCTTCAATGAACTTTTCTGTCATATTTTCTTGATGAAAAAAAATTAATTTAAATTAAATTTTAATTTGAATTTAAATTAAAATGTCAGGGAGTCATCACAAGTTCTTTTTAAGCTCAAACAAACAGTTAAACTTGCATTCAGTTCAGTAATGAACCTTCATTGTCGACGGCAATGCAACGGCACCACATGGTGTTGATCAAATTGGTGGCTCGTTGTTGGGAGAATTGACCTATTCCCGTGAAGTATACGCTGCAACCCCTGTAGCGTGGTGTCATCGTTGACCTTCTTTTCTGGCTGCCCTTCTCTTCAAGTAGTCCCAAAGGTGTTCAATGGGTTGAGGTCTGGTGATTTTGGTGGCCACTCCAAGCGCTCATAAACCCTGATCTTCAAGAAACTGGGTTCTGATCCTTGCACGGTGTGGCGTGGCATTGTCATCCATAACGATAAATTATCGGCACCACACCTCAGGGATGCCTTATTGAAGGAATTTGAACCATGTCTGGATTGTAGGGCCATTTCATTGTTTTCTTATATGTCTGTGGGTTTGTCATAGGGATTTCTCACATTCAATTGACAAAGTCACTCCAAGCTGAACATTGTCCTTGACAATTTTAAAACATTGTTAGCAAAAGTCTTGTCTTGTAAATTAAAATGTAGCCTAGAAGTTTTGCACAGGAATGCAATCAACAGTGCAATATTTGAATGCAATGGAATCCCTATGCAGGAAAAGTGCACTTTTTTTCATGCCTCAATTATAAGTGGATTAATTTTCGTGGTGAAGGGTGAACTTGTGGTCCAAAAAGTAATGCACATTGATGAGTAAAAGATCATGGCAACATTTTAACACTAACGAGTTCGCTATCACAATATTCCTAACTAAGTGGTCTAGTTAGCTGACTAGTTATATAATATAGGTTTATTTTTGGAAAAAGACGAAAACAACTAGTCCTTAAACGGACATCTCTTTCTGCATTTTAGTGCACAACTTGTGAAATGCAACACAATGAGGTTTTGTACCCTATATTGTAATGATACTATGCAAGGCATCAATCAATCATAATGATCAACTTTAATTGTGAAACAAAATACATTCACGTTTCATGTTCCTTTTCTGATACATCTGGTATTATTTGGAAGTAGAAATCCGCATTGCATGGAACACCAAGCTTCAAGTTACCGTATTCCTTTCCCCTTTTAAAGGGAACTTATCCAGTGCAAAGGCCAAATCAATATGTGTAGTAATATCTGTCATACATTTTGCTGTAAACAAAAAGTTGTTGGCCTGTTTACCACACATGAATATAGTCTGCTTAGAAATAGTTCCATGCTATCAGTGGTTAACTATACAACAACAATGTAATTCTGTACCACAATTTTATATTCTCACATTGGCCGTCTTTCACTTTTTGGATATCATTGGCTATCGAAATCCTTACCTCCCGATTCCTTTGACACACCCCCTTTTGCAATCTGACCCACCCAATCAGAAAAACTGTTTACAGTTTACCTACCTACCTTTAGGTTAGGCACTAGTCTCATTTAGTGCAGGCAGGGAATGTCACTATCACTATATGTGTGCAAGTAGGGTATGTAAATCACTGACCATGGCCCTCGAAATATGAGACTCTTGAACTCAATAGACAGTATCAGTAACAGATGAGAAGTGTAAACATTGATGGGCTTGTACCCACAATAAAAACTGTGTCCCTGAATGAGGTTTTGGTCAATTCAGGATTAATCTTCTACCTGCCTGGCAGAAGAAAACGTGAAAATACGATCCATACAAAAATCAATTTTCTTACCTTTTCAGCTGGCTCAATGCTCGATTGCTGCTATCAAGTCATGCCACAAGCCAGGCTTACAAAAAAAGTTAGCTATTGGTCTTTTTTGCAGGAATCCATTTCTAAAAATCGATCGACCACCTGATTCGTTGATTTTCGCGATATCCAAGGTACCGCGAAACCGGTTTTTTTCATTCAATTGTTCAAGCTAATCGCGCGCCGTAAACACAGCGCTTGACAGCTAGGGAGTCAAGACGTAGTGAATGTCTAAGAATAGCCGGCCAATTATAGTAGATTCAAACCCAGCGTGTCCACCTCTAGTACTTTTCTGAAGGTATGGGCATGTGCAGTGCGTGGAAATTTTAAATAAAGATTAAAATTACCACGCTACGTCTAATAAAACCATGTAGTCCGATAGCAGAGAGAAGCCAATTCTATGCTGAATGAAGCATTCAAGTTAACGTAGGCGCATTTGCGCTACAAAAACATAGCTCTCAAATCATTCTGACTAATCGCATTTGCTTCAGTGGTATTCAAAGTAACAGGGGATTGAATATGACTGACTTTTAGCGCCCCTTGTTTTGGATACAAAGAAATAGTAAGGTTAGAAAACCTTCATGTGACCGTACAGTTGAGTAGTTAAATATGCAATTTTTTTGACTGAAAATTATAAGATTAGGGTGTGTAGAATAAGAATTCTGCCGGGGGACACCTGGGCATCCTTGCGGCATTGAGAAATCAAGATGGCGTCGCCATTAATGATACCCTATATTCAACCCTATATTAATTATCAAACTATGGAGTTACTAGATATACTATATGATCCAATGAAAAGGGTATGGCACTTGTAACATTAAAGTCCATACTTCAAATTCAAAATGGAAGGCCAAATCCAAATAAATTTTAAAATTTGCACTGATTACACAGCAAAATACCTGCGATAAAATAGACTTGAATCCTACGTATGGTTATTGTTATTAAACACCATAAATATATTTTGATACTTTTAAAATTGGAACATGCGTCAATCAATATGGCAGCCAAAAACGTGAAACCTTTTAAAAAAATATTGACACAAATTTAAAGTAATTACAGCGTCAATCGAAAATCAATGTGCCAAGTGACATTAGAAATGACCCTTTGGATCGTAACACTGTACAACTGACATTTCATTGGTTTTAAATGCGCCAAAAATCGAAATAAAACCAATAGCGTGAAAAGTTTCAAAAATACCATAGGGAATTTACATTTTTTCACTATATTGCACTCCATTATAATTTTTGACCACATTTTTATTCATCGGGAATTAGCTGGTATCACTTGGTTATGATCATAGGGTACATTTCTAATTGTTTCTAATTGACACAAAATTTATACTTGAAGGTAATATTTAGAAATATGTGTTCAAGTGTTTTTTTGAAGATATTCACGTTTTGGTGCCATATTGTTGACGTCATGTTTACAACTTTTAAAAAAAGTATTCATAGATACATTGAATGAAGTAGCTCAAAAGGCATGCCATGTAGGCCTATTTATCAGAGGTTTTCGCTTTCTTTTTGTTTGTTTGCTTGGTTTTGTTGTTTCTTCTCTCTACAGAATAATAATTTCTTGGGAATTCAGCAGGTAGTGTCTGGTATGATTGTTGTTATGTAATTTGGTTTGGTTTTTAGCATTTGTGTAATTTTGAGCCATTTGATGTCTGCTAATGAAAGTGAACTGACTGATCATTTTTGAAAATACACAGGATCTGCTGATCATAAAAACAATGTTACACTTTATTGACATAATGAAGAATCAAAAGGCATTGCCAATATCTGCAGTAGCTCAATAGCCAATCAATAACTCAAACAATAACTAAATGTTGAGTATGTTACAAAATCATGGTTCCCGCAATCTTAGATGTAACCAATGCAAATCGGACCAATCCGAATTTGCATATTTTTTTGTAGATGCATAATCTTTTGTTTTACATATCGCATTGAAATGAAATAAACGGCATAAACGTTTTATTTATATGGCGTAAGAGCATACCACCCCCCCTCCCCCCCCCCCCCCCCCCACCCCCCCCCCACCCCCCCCCCCCCCCCTCCCCCCCTCCCCCCCCCCCCTCACCCCCCCCCCAACAAAAAGACCCATGCGTACTTAGTTTTGTACAAAATGCCTGTTTCACGAGTGTTAAATTTTTTGGGACCAGCCTGTACACTAGAGCGATTTTTAATCGTTACAGGGTCAGACTAGATGCGTTTTATTTCATTGTTAGGGTTATTTAATCCGATTTGCTATGAAAACCACTTTCGATATGTGGTCAATAATTATTTTTATAGTGTATATGGTTTAATATTAATTGTTGTACGGTTCTCCTTTAAACTTGAAATCTGTGGTGGGGTAGATTACAAGGGACAGTCCCATTGTTCAAGAGAGTGGGGATAACCTGTAATCTATGGGACTTACGCCTATAAAAAGTAATAGCAAAAATGTTCAATAATCTGGCTATAATATATTGTTATCATGAACGCGCCTTTCAGTATTTTTCATTCATTTCATGCAATAAGTAGCTGTTTAGATTATAAATTATGTCAGTGTTTTGGGTTCATTGAAATATATTTATACAAATAGGTAAACTAATAACGTAGCGTATGCGTATCAAAAAGTATCACAATTTGTATATCGCCAAGAGGAAATTCAAGTCACGCACCCCAAAACAGAGAACAAGTCCAAATTTGAGATTTTCAATATTTAGACAAAGCACAAGAATGAACCCCAAGAGACCCAAATAAAGTCAATATCTTACGGAATGTTCGAGATATAAAGGGTTTTCTAAAATTCTATATAAAGCCACAGAAGTATTTGATCATGTTGGTTTTCAAGAAATAAACCAAATAATTCTTGAGTATAGTAATCAATAGGAATTAGCTAATTAACTGAATTGGTTCTTTTATGTTCTGACAATGTTTTTTTTTAATCTTATCTGATGTATTTAAATGGCACTTTCAAACCTGCTCTATCTGTGTCTCTCGAAGATCGCGAACTTGGAATGGTAAGTTTTTTCCTAGCAAACCTAAACCTAAAATGTAGTGTTTCAGTGAGGGTATATCTATATACTTCATTCCTTGGTTATTAAAAATCTACTGTGGTCATGGAGACGTTTTCGTATTATGGCTGATTCAAAAGGCTATGTGGGTTACGTTCAAGCTGATATTTTTAGCCTAATTATATATTGACATTAACCATAAAATGGTTAAAATGTGAAGTAGGAGGATTTGGATGTGTAAGGATACAAATAGCTTGTAGGTTAAACCTACTTGGAGAAATATGCTGGTATTTCCCTGACTTATTCTATTTTGGAAGAATGACCTACTTTTCCCCTTTTCCCATTTACAGTGTGCATGTGAAGGTATTAGGACCCCATGAAAAGCTTCTTTGCAAATGTTTTAATCATACAGATGGCATGATTGTTCACTAACTAGAGCTTGAAAACAAATTACCCCAACTAATTTCACAAAATAATGCCAGAAAAGAAAGTGAATGGGGCCAAATTTTAAAAGAAATTAACACAGTAAGGCTAGAGTGGTAAAAACTCAAAATATAAAATAATAAAATACATACCTAAAATAAATAAACAAATATTCTCCAAATTTTAGTCTTTATGCAACAAACCTGGTAATTGTCAAGTTGTCAAAATAAATTTGAGTTAAAAAGGTAGTGGGTGGGGGGTAAATTCGTTTCTTGGGTGTAAATATTATCACCCAATATCAAAATTTAAAACTAAACTTGACCTCAACCTGTAGAGTAGTTATTAAATAACGATAAAAACACTTGAGAAAACTGGGTTTTGTTATAATTTTATGTAACATGGTGTTTGTCGAGATACTCATAGTGTTACCTTATATCTCTTTTAAGGATTTATAACCAATAAATTAAAGCTTTATCCTACCAGTTTACTAATCATATGCAAATGTACTGTATTTGACAAGGAGAAGGTTGTTCTGCAAAAACAATGGCAATTAAAACTAACTAAACTCGAATCATTTGAACTTAGTTATTTATTTTTTATTTGAGTTGTTTTTATTTCAATTTTTTTATCCAGGGGTGCGCGCCCTGGCGCCCCCTGGGTACGCCACCTTGCTTAGGACATGATTCGAGCTTTCACACATCACAGGTTAAGTTTACTAGCCAGTTACCAAGGGGCAAAGCAAGTGTGCAAAAACTCAAAAATTGTTGAATGTTGAAATGAGTATATTTTACCCAACAATGACAAAGATTTAGTCAACAATGAGTAAGGTTACTCAACTTTGGACTAAGATTTTACTCAACATTAAGAGCTTGTTGTCCTTTTTAATCAACATGAGTTAAAATACAATGTTACAGTTGTTATTGAACTCATTAAAATTAAGGTAAAAAGATCACAGAAATGCTCTTAAGTGACAGTTGTTTTTCTGTTTCAGATGGCTGAATAGAAAAGCTGTTTTACACTTTTGTTTTTAGGCCAGTGCCCTAAATATAAGGCCAATCTCATCGATGTTTGCACTCCGCTAAAAAACAATATATTTTCGCGGAATGGATTTATGATAATCAGTGAAATCAATTAAGAAGTTAAAGCTACGCTAGTATTAGTCGCGCAATAATATCGATGTGAAGGAATGATAGGAATGATAATCAGATGATCATCACATGATGATGATATGCACGTGAATCATTTTACGTTAACGTTAAACGCTGAAATAAACGGGTTTAAAGAAATATAGTATACTCTGTGTTATGGTATTTCCAAGTCTCAGGTTCGGATGCCCCAATCACTAAAATCGCCGTTTTTTATGAATGCAACTATTTATTCACCCCAAGTTAAGATGGCTGATGTGTAGTAACGTGGCTGGAGGATCTAAGGCTAGGCATAAAAAATCTGTTGCGGAACCCGACGACCCTAAAAACCTTTTGCCAGACTCAAAGTTTTCGGTTTTATGCCAAATTGCACAAAATAAACAAATTATTCTGCCGACCGACCCCATATTTATTTTCATCCAGAATTAAAAAAAAACATTACCTAACAACAGGACGAAAAAATAACAAAACAAGACAAACAAAGCAACTACACAAGTAAAATAAAAGATCTTGCTAGGTCCAGTGAAAAAGCTTGAAAAAAAGAAAAAACATAAAAACAATAAAACAAATAAACAAAATAACAAAAAAACTAATAATAATTAAAAAAATCGACCGGCAGACCCTGATACTTTTTTCCGTTACACAAAACAAACATATTTTTAATGCCCTACCTTGGTGTTAAAGCCTTCGGTTTAGCCTAGGAAGTGACAGTCCTCACAGTTTTTAACTCTTTTTAAATTACCTCAAGTGAGCATTCGCTCAAAATAGCTGCAAATTAGGCTTATTAACCTCTCCTTACTGAGATGATTTTATTAGGGAATCCAATGACGTAGAATCCCGCCGCAGTCTATATGTTCTATGGTCTTCTTCATTGGACTCAATTGTTTCAGCACTATACATAATAGCCTCATCTATACGGTCATTTTTATTCTGTACATGTTTTACGTGACCACGCTTGGGACACTCAGATATGGGACTCTCGGAGTCTCCGTTTCCTTAAATAGGCAAGGTTCAAAGTCCCCAAAATTCAAAACAAAGTGTTGAAATTTCTCTGTTTTTGTAAAGCAATATATATTAGAAATTTTTTTGAAGAGCGCCCCAATTTTCAAACAAATTTGGAAGATTTTTTACATGATTTGCATTGGTAACTGGCTAGTAAACTATCCTGTGAATGGTTTTAAGCTCGAAAATGTCTATGTGTCACAAACGAAGGAATGTTGTACTAGAAGAATTATTATCGGGGATCCCCCCGATAATAATGAAACCGTCTGCGGGAAACGGCCTTCCAATGTGGTGAAATAGGCGGGAAAATAGCGCCATGTACGGGTTATGCTCATCCATTAGTTGTTTTAAAGTTCAGGCAAGCCAAGTAGAGGTTATTTTTCGAGGTGGCACTATTCATCATGGACGGGACAAAAACGTAGCATTCCAGCCTCTGCCGTTAAGTTCCAACTGAAGATCCCAATTCTAATTACAAAATCCTGATTTTTGTGATAAATACGCATTTTTAGCATTCTGTTCGCAGGGTATTAAAACCCGGGAGCTTGCAAACATTTGTAACACATCTCAAGTACAAAAGGTTTGAGTGATATGTTGACAGACTGACAGGGACCCTGAAACTTGATTCTTAAGTGCCGCAATGGTGCATTACGGAGAGGGGGCCAAAAAACAAAGTTTGTACAGCGGTCAAATTTTTAAATCGATCCAATCATGTTGAAAAGCACACCATGTTATGTGTCGAACCATAAGGATTCAGAAAAGGTCTAGTTTGTAATATGTTACAGCCTAAAGTTTAGAGTTATAGGCTGAAAACAGCAAAATCAATAATAAGTGTCAATTTCAGTTGTACAGGGGTCAAAATTTTAAAGTTTTCTCCGATTTGGAAAAAATGGTTGCAAATTATTGGTGGAGTTCATAGGGTTAAAATAAGGAAGTTTTAAGTGTTTTAATGCTAATTCCGTGTAGGGGGCACAGACGTCAACGTCCATAATGCATTCAATGGGGCTTTGATCGTGTTACCCCCCGCTACTTTCTTAAGCAAGCATTTGAGACACTCAAAACTATTCCTTATTTAATCCTCTGAGCTCCACCCAATAATTTGACACCATTTGTATCCCCAAACGGAGCAGCAATTTTAAAAATTTGACCCCTGTACCCGAAATTGACCCTTTTATTGATTTTTGCAGTTTTTAGCCTCTACTCTGAAACTTTAGCTGTACATATTACAAATATACCCTTTCTGAATCCGTATGGTTTGACACTAATTGGTATACTTTTCAACATGATTGGATCAATTTAAAATTTGACCCCTGTACAATGCTTGTCTTGGCCCCCTCTCGTGGCACCACTTGCGGCACTTAAGAATTCGCGGTTTCAGGGGTTGGTTCATGTCAGGCGTCTACATATTTAATAACTCAAACCTTCGATGGAGAAGTGTGTTACAAATGTGTGCAGCTCAGGGCTATATAGTTTCCTAGACAATTACCAACGTAACTGGCAAAATTACACATTTTGAAAATTGGGGGCGCTCTTAAAAAAATGTGCTAATATTGCTTAAGCGAGGCCTTAAAAGAGCCACTGGCACATTTGAAAAATAGTGCGCCCTCAAGGTTTAAAAAAATGTATATTTTTGCATGGTTGTAAAACTTTAATATACCCAGCAGCGTGTGCCCGCATTCTGAAATAAAATGATTAAGCCCAAATCAGCGCATTGCATGCACACTGTGTGACGGTCTGTGACCTCTTGTGGTTTTACATCAGTTGAGTACGAGTTTTATAATATTCATTGAATAGAACACATTTGTTTATTTAAGGGTTAAAAAACCTAAATGTCATTAACGGCAAATCATAACTTTATTTTCCAATTCACATACAAAAAGGTCATACAGAATGGCTAATAATACACAACACTAGATATAAACAAAAGATGATGGTGATATGGAAGGAGGTAAGCAAAAAGGCCCAATAAGGTCAGAGTGGGTCACCCACCCCTACTTAGGCTAAGTTACACATTAAAATAGAACAACAAACACATAAAAGATTAAAAGAGTGTAAAATGTATCTCTATTCTTCCAATGGCCAAGACTATTTTTCGAGCAAATAGAAGAAGAAATTTCATATTGTGAAAATATGCCAGTGCCGCTTCGCTTAATGAACGGCCTCTCATTTATGATACTAATGTAAAAGAAGCCATGCCAATCCGATTCTCAGGCCTCAATAATTTTAATATCATTGGCAACCTTGTATTTTTCTCTTCATGAACTCTATCCCATTAGTTTTGAGCCATCAGTGTTCAGAAACCCATTCAACCATATACTTGCTGATCGAATCAGCCGCCTTGAAGGTATTTTTGACAAATGTATTCCAACCGGAAAGTCGCCGATCGCCTGCGCATGAGTAGCAGTATAAGTTATACGGGTGGCAATTGGTAAGGCATGCAGGAGGGAGTGGTAAAAAGGTTGGTAAGAGATTTAAAAAGATTCCAATTTTTATACCCGTGTCAAGAGTTTAAATGAAGTGAGCGACACTGCTAACAAACGTGATTTCCTGCTATTTTTGCTTACACTTTGATAACTTCATCCATAGTATGTATAAGATGAAGTATCAAAGGATTCACATTATACCAGGCCTCCTTAACGTATATTGCAAGCTAAAAAGGGTTCATTACCGTTATTGGTCACAACGCGTTGCTTTCTTAGCATCGCGTTGTTTCAGAAAACAAACGCGTTGCTTAGCTAAACCAATCAGAAAAGCGAAAAAGCAACGTGTTACTAATGAACTGCAACACGGTGCTTCAAGACACTACTGCGTTGCTTTCATAGCAACGGCGTGATTAGCCAACAAATCAGAAAAAGTGAAAAGCAAACGCGTTGCTTTAAGTCTTTGCAGAGATGCAATTTTTAGGAGTTTGAGTTTAGATTTCGTTTAGATTTAAGATTGCTCAACTAATATAAGATTAACCCTCGTCTTAGGGGGGGGGGGGGTATACCAACCTCACTAGTGAACTTTTGCTCCGGGGGCTAAAATGCCAAATTGCTTTCCTAAAAAAGCGTCCGGGTAGCATTTTCCCATCCTTGTCCGGTCATTTTAGCGAAACAAAGTGATGAAAGTACATGGCAGCACCCACCGGGGTTAGGTAAGCCGTCCCATATAGTCGGAAGGTACGGGGTGGTTGAACCCAAGAATATTTATGGTAAATTTTTTAAAATATTATTGCACAGTCAAATTGCCCCCAATCATTTGAGCTGACAACCCGCGGTGAAATCCGCGATTATTCCTCTACCTTTTTAGGGCAAAATCGTATTTTCACCTATTTCGATGGAAAATTCAATTTGTCGACTCGCGACTTTGATGACGTCAATGTGTTGACGCACTCAATTACTAGGGTATGTTAGTACTTTTGGTATCAATGGAAAGAGGAGGACCAAGCTATCCATTGGTTCAAAAATCATAAGCATCGGGTGCTTTATAACCGAATTCTTGAGGGTGGTGGTAACACACCCCTGGGTAAGCCGTGTTACAAAAAAAGATTGGAAGACGAGGGTTAAATAAAAAAATGAAATACATTATATAAATAAATAACACAGGTATAAGTAACGATGATTAAAACAATAAGGTATAATGTAATATAAGAACGGGTCTCGAACGGCTAAAATTCTTGAAAACAATTCTTCCTTCTATGTTAATTTTAACGGAAATACCATTTCGTGATAAAGATGCGCCATATTTTAAAATTTTTAATTGACGGAACGAATAACCATCAGTCCCTTCAATGCATGCTGTTTCTTACATGCAAAGTCTAATTATTTAGAGTGCAATGTTCAATCGATCAATAACAAATTGGATGAATTAAAGAGTCTCGAGGACATTTCCAGAAAAATGCGCTCTCACTTTTTTTTTTCGAGCCGATGAAAAAAAACAAAAAACAATCATATTGGTTTATGACTTCCCATGTAATTTTCTATCATTGTTTTGTGTGGATTAACAAGTAATAAAATTCGTGCATATATTACAAAAGTTATATATAACAAATGGTAAAAATGGACCAAGTGCAATGCTAAAAAAATTAAACAATCGTCAAAAAGGCTAAACGGTTTGTTTGGCTTCAATTCCGTGTCAAAGTCTGAAATACCTTATTACATCACATACAATAGGAAAAAGGAAAGAATGATATCTATTTTCCATATGCCCGGGTCATTTCTATTCAAAGGTGGATTTGCTGCGTGAATATGGACTTACAAAGTGCACCCTAATCAAATATTTCCACCGACTAAGACATACCCTAAACAAGTATTTTTGCCTGTTTTTGCTACCCTAAACAATAAAGCTATGTCTTGTGTCTTTAATATTATTATTAACTTTATTATCTTGACTATTACTAATCTCTCCACGGAGATGGCCAGAGCGTGTTGAAAAAAAAAAAAAACAGGTGCGCTCGGCCGGACTCGAACGTCGATTTTACAATTTAAAGCAAATATTAGCACATTTGTTTGACAAGCGCCCCCAGATTTTCAAAAAAATTGAGATTTTTACATGGTTGCATTGGTAACTGGCTAGTAAACTATACCAGTGAATGTTTAAGCTCGAAAATGTCTGTGTGTCACAAACGAAGGAATTAGAATAATCATTATCGGGGATCCCGATAACAATTCAACGGCTGCTGGAAACGGCCTTCCAATGTGAAATAGGCGGGAAATAGTTACGTGTCTACGCTCTTCCGTTAGTTGTTTTATTGGTTCAGACAAGTCAAGTTAGAGTTTATCTTCTCGAGGTGACACTATTTCATCATGGACGGACATAAACGTAGCATTTCCAGCTCTGCCGTTAAGTCCAATCTGGGATCCCAATTCTAATTACAAAATCGCTTATTTTATGATAAAATACGTATTTCGTAGCATTCTCGTTCGCAGGTATAGTTTCCTAGACAATTACCAACGTAACTGTGCCAAAATATCAACTTTTGAAAATTGGAGGCGCTATTCAAAAAATGTGTCAATATTGCTTTAAACGAACAAATCAGTGTTGGTAGAGGAGCGATAGATTTCATCTGTAGGTGTTAGGTCCGAAATGTGTCCATCGCTTTCCTAGCGGATAGCATCAGAACGGTATATTTACACATTATACGATATTTATATTTGTTTGGAATTTGAATTACGTAGTTCTCCAGGTAGGTAAGGACGAATATTATTAATCTTACCCTGGAAATGTCCTTTATTATCTTGCTTTGCTTTACTTCAGATTTAGGGTATTTTTGATGATTTTGATCTCTGCTTTAATTAATGTGAGGATATACCCCTAAACACGTACATCATAATTTCAGGGTAAAGTAAAAACATACCTTTTCCATATTTTGCTGTTTTTGGCACCCTAAGCAATGTACGCGCGTACATCACCTGTTGCAAAAATCCACCTTTGAATACAAGTGCCCCCCGTGTCCATATACACAGAGCAGCTGCTCCTGCTCGATAAGTTGTTTCTTTTGTAATATATTTAAATATGTTTACCTATTGATACCTATTGAAATTAAATAAAAGTAAAGAGGCTACCGACCCAAGACCACAAAAGGCATTAGCTGCGCCAGGAATAAGGCCGAAAATGTTTTATACTGCTCATTAAAATCTCTTTTCTAAGGTTTGTACAGAGAAGAGAGAATAACCAACGGTTAAGTCCGCGGATTTTAGCGATGTCAGAAAAAATTCTGGTATAGGTTTTAGGTGAAGAGAGAATGGCCAAAAAGTGCCCTAGAAAAGGCGGAACTGGCAACTATCGTACTACAAGCTAATTTTGGTATTTTTTGAAAGTATGGGTCCTGACTATCTCACAAATATAAAATTGCCCAAAATTACTGTGGAGGAACATATGCAAATGACGTCATCAAAATGGTCGCCCAAAATGACTCGTTTTAGCATTCTCTTTAGGTACTGACTTCATTGCGTCAGTTTGCAAGCCATTTAGGGCCAAACTATGTGTAATATGCATTTCTCATTCAACACTTATTTATTTTGAGTTATTCTAGAGACATTAAATATTTTAAAGACTAGCGAACACTTTCAATATGGCGGCTATAATAAAAAAAATGGTGTTTCTATAATTTAATTAGATAAATTATGCAGAAATGTTTTGCTTTTTAAATTTCGCATTAATACACATTGCAAATGTTTTATAAGCAGTAGAATGTATTATTTTTACACTAATCAAGAATATTTTCCCATAATCTTATTTTTTATAGTATTTTACACCCAATATCCAATTCTATATGATACATAAAAAGTAAAATATGTATCATAAATTACAGTATCAGATTGTAACTAACATTATAAAGCATGTTTCACTAATTTAGGTGTTTTATTCTTTGTCTCAAATTGTTGGAGGATAGTGTTCATGTATATAAATGCGAAAGAAGAGTAAAATGAATACGAACACACATGTAAGCATGTGCAAACGCACACACGCGCACACACGTACCTTCAGGGCCGTAGCCGGGGGTGCGGGGGTGTACAATGTACCTACCCAAATCTCCAAAAGTCAAAAAAGGTCCACAAAAATTATGTGTGCGAGCGAAGCGAGCTAGAAAAAATTAGGGGTTTTAGGCTTTTTTTGGTCAAAAAAGGACAAAATTTGGGCAAAAAGGTCCACTTTTGCCAAATTTACACCCATCTATTGTGAAAAAGTCCATATTTTGGGAAAAAGGTCCACATTTTGAAAAATCCGCACCCCTCAGAAAAAATCCTGGCTACGGGCCTGCGATGCACACCAGGTAATACAGGCATATATTGTTAAACATAGTGTTATATATTAAGATCGTAATTAATGTTGATACTCTATCTTAAATGTTTATTTGCGGATATCCAGAAAGTATTTCACACGCTTACAAACAAACAAACACACACATCATACCACATACTGTGTCTAAACAAGGGTGCCTTTTGTTGCAGAAGAGGACATGAAAGAGTGCATAGCTGTTAAAAGCACACAATTAACCATAAGATATGAAAATTTAGAATATTTTGGCACATTCTATGCATTTTTAACTGTTGGATGGGTACCTGTTCACAGTTTAAAGCTCTGAAAACACCTAGCTTGTAAAAATTATGTGCATAAAGTACATTTAATTATTTCTCAGTCCCTAAGTAAGCACCTTTCTCATAAAATCCCAGGGAAACGATATTGCTGGTCATGATAACAAATGATTCATACGTTTCAAAAACGGTAGAGGTAAAGTGGGCGTACCTGTGTACACAGAAGAGGGGTTCCCAGCTCTCTTTTAAAGCGATGTAAGAAATTTTAAAACAATGGCAAAATTTTGATACATTTCAAAATTTTAAAGAAAAACATGGTATTCCAGTATTTTAGTATATTCATAACTCTATGGCTGGTATTCTGAAAGGGAGTCTAACTTTAGACATGGGTTTAAACCAGGGTTAGTCCTACAGTGGTGGAACTTTTTTCTTTCAAAATACTCTAAATGTTTGCTGTAACGGATGACAAAATTCCTCACGAACGGCCCATCCATGAGGAATTTCCTCACCCTTTACATTTAACTTTCACAGTATTTTGAAAGGAAAAAAAATCCACTCATGTAGGGGTAACCTTGGTTTAAACCCAAATCTAAAGTTAGGCTCCCTTTGAGAACACCAGCCTATATGTTTAAGACAGAAAATTTTAATTTGTTGATTTACATAATCTAAACACAAATATTTAGCAAAACCTTTCTGTTATTACATTTTTGTCAGTCTTAATTACTAGTAATATGTAAGTAAAAACACTCCAAGGTATAGGTAAACTATTACTAGTCGTACAGATTTATTCAGATAATTCAGATTGTTGGCACTGGTGTGGTAACTGAGGTATACTTGTGTGACTCCATTATGTTTTGCTTTATCCTGTCATGGCTTGTGTGTCTAATTTTGCTACTTGTGTGCCTAATTTAAAAACGAAAAGTCACACAAGTATACCCTCGTTAACTTGTCTGGTCCAGTGGATAGAACAACTCATGTTTTGAAAGCTGTGGGTTCAAATCCTGAATCGGTCAACATATTGTGCTCTTAGGCAAGGTATATTACCTCCTTTGCTTCTCTTTACCCAGGAGTGAAATAGGTTGTTGTAAGAGGATATGACAATAAAAGTGCTGATAGAAACTACGCTACGGTTATAAAATCTACAATTTTTAGCATTTTTGGGACGCACTTGAACATAAAAACAAATATTCATATGTATTTGCAGTGTATTTGCTTAATCATTCATAGAATCATATTTTGCTGCAACCACATCACAGTCATCACTAAATATTTTTGAATAACAGTTGACCTCGATTTACCGCTCCAAAGGAGTGAAAATTACTCCAAAAAGAGTGGATTTCCACTCGTTTTCGTGTTGTCCTTAATTCGTTTAACTCCTCCAAAGGAGTTGTCCTTCATTTATATAATTCCTCAAAGAAATGGAAATTCGCTCATTTTTAATCTTTTATAGTAAAAACCACTCATCTTAGAGCGGTTTTCACTTTACAAGCGTCTCACTCTTTTTGAGTGAAATTTTCACTCGCTATACGGCCCTGGCTATAGCATTAACCCTCGTCTTACGGGTGAGGGGGAAAGTTACCAATCCCCCTGAACTTTTCTTAGATTTGCAAATGTTACACCTATCATCAAGAGCTTCCAAGTAATTGTTGGGACATTCTTTTGGGTAATTTTAGCATTAATTATTTTAAGGTGCCCCTTCATCGGGGTTAGGGTTTGCTATCAAAGTCGATGGCGAAGGGGGTGGTTGCCAGCCCCAGGCATTCCCAGGTATTATTATACATGACGTCTGCGGGTTTACGCAGCCCTCACCCTGTACCATCACCCCACAAAACTTTTCCTAAGTATGGCAAAAAATGCTAAACATAAAAGTTTCAAAGGTAATTGTTGAGACGGGGTGAGACGCGGGGGGGGCCATCTCCAGTCAATTTTTAACGAAAAAATGTGAGGAGGATCCGCCTTCAAAGTCATGCTAACGGGGGTCGTTGCCAGCTTTATTATTATTATTATAGCGGTACTTCTGGAAGTGTTCTTGCTGAGTATTCCACTAAAACACTGTAATAGTGAATCCTGTGTAGTTGTCCATAAGTTGAGGCCAAAACTTGCATGAAATCCGGTATTTTCAGTGCAAATTGAATTTTCAAAAAACCCAAAATTAAAATAAAACACTTTTAAACCTGGCAACACCTTTATATATGACGTCCTTTGTGACATCCTAATCTGGTTAATGTTGGTACTGTATATTATGGATCTTGTTTATTTGCAAAAAAGCCGCAAACCATTTTTTAAGTATTATAAACCTGTGAAATGTCACCAACATACTGAAAAAACATAAATAAGCCTTTAATTATTGTCATGCCTACGTTTAATACACAATTTATACAAACTGGCGGGCCCATTTTGATGACGTCATTTGAACCTGTTCCCCCAGAGTAAATTTTCGGGCAATTTTATATCTGGCCAGATAGGTAGGAACCTACACCGTTTTCTAAAATAATCAAAATTAGCTTGAGTAACGATAGTTGTCCACTGTCAAACCTCACCCCCAAAGCAGGCCGCCTCATGATCTGCAGGCCTATTTTGAGATATTACCTTCTAATAGTCAACTAGAAATAAAGAAAATTTTTGGCGGATATTGTATAGGGCATTTGTTCCTTTCAGGTGGTGTGTTTATTGAAGCTTTATTGAACGCTAGTCTAATAGAACAAACGAGGTTCCATGATGAACTATATCCATCATCGAGCTAAAATATGATGCAGATCCCGATGTCAGAACACCTTTTCAAATTAAAACGTTTTCTCACTGTGGCCAGCCCCAGAATGAGGGGCTTAATTAATCGTTTTCTACCATATTGGGTCGGATTACTCTTAGTTGTCATTCAATAAAATAGACTATTGCGACACGTGTAGGCCTCTGCATGCAATTTCGTTTTATAAATATTTTGTCGTCGGGGCTGATAGACCAAACAAATCTGCCTTAGCTCTGAATCCAGCAAGTGCATGGTTTTGGGGTGTATATAATAATTCGAATAGGGCTGTTGATATGTAGGTGTTTCGTTGCGCACAACACACTGCCTACAGAGCGCATGCTCTGTATCCATGGCGCGTATGTTCCAGGGTATTATGTTTGATAGAATTACTTTTGCAGCGGGAGTTTCTGGAGTTTTTGAGTTATGCACATGTAATTTAACAGAAGCAGATTGATGTGAACTTTTATAATAGTCAGTGACGATGAAAATATTGGCCACTGAGGGCGCTGGGCCTAACTGTTGAGTCATTTTAAGCACACTGAAAATGTACTGAGTATTACACTGCGTAGGCCTATTATTTCAGGGCTGTAGCATAAATTGACAATTTGGTTGTTTTGACTATGGTGTGTATGAATGATAGCCTGTTGTATTGTCATGTAGTATAGTCCAGCCAATTTAGAATTTTGTGCCCGACAGTCGTGCATATAGACTTTGCCTATACGACAGTTTTTCAAGTCCCATATTATTTCTATTAAGAACTGAGATACGTCTCTGCCTACTCCTACATCTCCGACACGTTTACAGCGTCGAAAAAGTTTTTTTTCCTAAAAATCTGGTTTACAAGCCCAAATTTTTCTCACAAATTACATATTTCAAATTAACATTAAAAAAAAAAAAAAAAAAAGAGAAGAAAGAAATGCAAAGTGTTTCATGGCAAAAAAAGCAAGGTTGTCATGCCGTCGCGATGGATCAACTTGTGCAAAATTTTTGCACCCAGCCCTCAAAATCATTGATCTTTCAGGAATCGTAAATTGCGGAACTACTACTTGAAGCAGAAAGAGGTAAGTATACTTACCTATCCACATCAACCAATACACTTACTGATATTTTTGAGGTTTTGGGGTGGAACTCGTCTACTTTTGCCTATAGGCCCCCTAATATTTCTGATTTTGACATGACATATTTGAAAAAGACAAATAAAGAAGCTAAAAAAATTCCCTCAACATATAGAGCATCTTTAAACAGTATAACAATTCAATACAAACCCAAATAAAAGCAACAGCTGAATTCATCACGAAATCTGATGTAAACAAAGTGGTGAGTGTGTCCAAATTCTGAAACCCCAAGTGTTATTGCATGCAAGGTAATTTTTGGCAAGAGAAAGACTTCCAATCTTTTTGTTGCCTCCCATCAACAGTTTTGATGCCAATGGTAACAATCACACCTCCCTTGAGATAACCCAAACTCTTAAGAAGAACCCCGATTACAATCATTAAAACATTGCTATATTGGATCAGGAATGGATCGAGTTAGAAGCATGCTGTGCCATGCCAGTCCTTTGCGTGGATGACCAGTCCATGGTGGATGGTGTCACCCGAGGCATATAAGCTTATCATTGATGTTAAATTTTCAAATGTTCATGCGTGACATGACACTGCCACTATTACTACTGTTTCGTGAGTTATAACTAAGGAGCATTATTTTGCATTGATTTGAATTTTGACATGTTGAACAAAAACAATTTTAAGATAGCTTACCCACCCGACATGCTGGTAAGTACGTTATTGAAAAAGTACAACACTATGACTTGAACCTAACTGCATTGAAAATATAAGTTTATTAATCTTTCCCTGGAAGAATGGCCAGCGCACTATAGTGTTTGTTTTTTTTTGGAAAAAAAACCCCCATATGCGCTTGGCCGGATTCGAAACGGCGACCCACATTTCGTAGTACATGCACGACGCTCTAACCGCTAGCTTATTCAGCAGGGTTGGTAGAAGAGGCGATAGATTCAATCTATATAGGTGTTAGGTTCGAAAAGGTTTGTCCTTCGCTTTCCCTGCGATAGCAATCAAACTGTAGATTTAACAATCCGATTATATTTGTTTGAATTTAAACTACTAGTTTAAAAAAAAGTTTTGAAAATAGTCTTTACTACGTACGTTACGACCTTCAAATGCTTGAAACTAGATCTTTATACACTACATATACAAACCACATGTATAGTCTTACATCTTGATCGATTAACGCTGTGACAACGGAGATCAGAATGCCTTGCCGCTTTGCCGTTTTGTAGTTATAAACGGTACGAGATGAATAGTTTGGTGTCACGTGCCAGGTACCCGTAGGTAACGTGTCAGGTATCAGGTATCGTTTGCTCTTGCGATCAGTTTTGCTCTTCGGGGGCGAACCATATATAATATACATCCGCTATGTTCCTCAAGGTCTTTACATATGACCCTCTGCCAAAGTGCTATTAATTTTTGTTTTTTCCAAATAGACAACCGTTTAATTTATGTTCCTCAAACAGTTCAAATTTACCTTTTCCCTACTGATTCAAAAACCGACGTACGATGACGAAATCGGTTGATTTTTTTTCCAATGTAGGGATACGTACGTCATTTTTACCTGAATGGTCCCCCGAAGCAAAATGATAAACAAATCAATGCCGTGAGGGTCATCAACTTTTTTTTTCCAAAAATTGGCTGTTATTCCATATAAATTCCTTTTTAAAGATTCAACATCTGTATCTTGTTCTTTAAATAATTAATATTCATTGTTCCCCCGCATGTGTAAAAGATGGGTCCATAAGTCAACAAACTGAAAACATAGTCAAGCCGCTAAATACCCTCACCGTGACTGTATGAGCAGACGGTCCCCGTTTTAGTTTAGCAGGCTTACACCACTTGCGCGCGGCTGCGGGGGTTAAGCGTCCATCAAGTATAATGAGGAAAATCGTAACACCCTGAATGGCGCTATGACGTATTTGCTAGCTTTCGATGATCTCAAAAATGAGTACTGTCACCAGACGATATACTTAACTTAATATTCCATCAGGTGAAAAATGACAGCGTAGCATGGCGAAGAAAGAGCAGCCTCTCCACTGCTTACTTTTTGTTGTGAAAAGGTGAAGTTCCTTTTGGTTCAATTGTGGGTGTTGTTGTGGTGGTTTATTTTAGGAAGTAAAAGTAAAACATTGATATTAAATTTATTTTTGTTTATTTGTAAAGAGTAGGATAATTCAAAGACTCAGGTTTTATTGTTTTAAAATCTGTTAAGTTATAATAGATAATGCTATAATGACGAGAAGGCAAATTGTTCGTACGTCACGATAATGTAAAATTGGTCAATGTGATATAGCTTATCTTCCGAATTTCCCCCCTCCTCTAAATTAGTGTTTCTTTAACCAGTTAAATTTGTAGTGTTTGCTTTTATTAAAACTCAACATTGGATTTTCCATCCACTATTTTTTGAAACAATGTGAATGTGTTTTTTTTTCGTTAAATTCAATTTCATATTATTACAAATATTTAAATAATGAATTTTTAAAAGCCAAAGCTGTGGGGTAATTTCTAAATCATTTTCCACGGCGCATTAAATCTTATATGAACGACAAGTTCATTCTAACTGTACTAATCATTGACTTCTAAAAAATTTCACCTCTCGCCTCCTCCTTCAATACAACATAATAGCACAATCGGAAATATTTTTTAGATCTGAACACTACTGGTATAAACGCTAACTCAGCTGAAGTAAACGTACTTCTTGAAATTAGATCGAGATTTGCCATTCGAAGGTCCTTCTAATACAATAATTCTATTTTACAATCCATCAACACCCTTAACACAGACTTTCTAAAAGACTGAGTCGGAATGTTATCACAGTATATTTATCTCAATGGTTACAAAAAACAGGGCATGGCATGCACCGTTGCTCCGATAGACAGTTTGGAATTTCCCAACGAAATACTAATAATTTTATACAAGCCGGTGGGTAACCACGTGAAGAGATACAACTTTAACCATAAAGAAAGTGTTTAATAATAAATGCTTTGCGATCAGTTTGTCGATAAGAACCATTTCCCTTCGTTGATTAAGAGGTAAATGCTTTAAGTGTAGAATTCCCCTTCTTTGCCATTTTAGTACTTCGGTTTACGAGACAAAATCTTGCATATATTGGTAAAGTAGAACGAAGGCAATAAAGAGACAAGGCGAAACCATACGATGCAAAGAACCGATTATCATTGAAATTATCATCGGGGCCAAACGGGCCGCACGGTTTCAATTCTGTGTCGATCTGAATATCTTTTCCGCACGACAGACGTCCATGTAAAGATATTAGCAATGGACGCATATGCACACCGGTGGCTCTTGCTCGGGGCCAGTTGTTTTATATTTTCATATATTTAAAGGGCTTCTATTCTAATGGCTATTATCTATCTAAATGAACCAGGAGTACATAAACAACGACCCGAATCCACAGAAGATGTTCGCTGTACCAGATATCGACAAAGAACATTAAATACCACTGCAGCAACTGATTCTTCCAAAGTGTGCAAGAAGAAGAAGCGGAACGGATGAAAAATTCCACGATAAAGTCGGCAAATGTTAGAGATGCCAAAATAATGTAGTAGGGGTCTTCTAAGGTATTGCGTGTTTGAGTACGATAAGACAGAATGAATTGCCTCCGACTGATCAGGATGGACAAGCATGCAAATAATGAACTAGTAAAAGTTGATAAGCATGTTTCCGTAAAAGAGTGTGTTTATCAAAGTTTTGTGTTCCTGAAACAGTGCGGTCCCACTAGCCTTATCCATCGACAAGAGAAGTGTGATGTGAATTACGGTTTGATCCACTCCAATTTGACTTACTTGTCCAAGAATGATGACTTTAATAATATACTAATATTGTATAGATATTGACTTTCTTAAACCTTAAGCGCTGTCTGAAGAAGTTTTAGGCTCCCTTACATTGGAAGATTATGGATCTATTGCAGCACAAAGCGAGTGCACTTGTATTATTGTTTCTCTGTGTATATAAGCATATTGAGTTCTTAACAGTCGCCATGGATACAAGGTAAAATCACCTCACGGCTAGCTCAGTTTTTTTCGTTTGTTTGGCTCTTACTTAAGTGTTAGGTTTCCCGCTATAATTGTAAAAATATGCACTAGAATGCGTATTATGGTCCCTTTATATTTCTATCAATTATCAAGTTAATATGGTAAATACAGCGTTGCACCGTCCTGTAATTTGCACGCTTGTTGTGAGGAAGCAGAGACACACTTTATTGTGTAAATAAAAAGAAATACCATTTTGTTATAAATCTGGAGGCATCTAAAATAAAGCAAAATTATTAACTATAGACATTTTATATAGCGATTGTCGACCACTTTAACACACACTTGGTAGTATAAATTAAAGAAATACTACTTGTTATCAATCTGGAGGTATCTAAAAAAATTATAACCTGTAGGCATTTTATATAGCGATTGTCTGCCCCTTAGGTTATGACATAGGATTTAGTTGCTGCCATAGTCACCAAAACCGGAACAGTCATAATCATTTAGGTCATCTTTATCCACATCAATATCTTCTTCATCTGACATTTCCTCTTCATTGACTTCAGCCAAGATGTTTGCAAGACTTGATGGCAATATGGGTCCTTCTGAACACATTGGCTCAATAAAGTCTATACATTGTGTCCAATCTTAGAAGGTGGAGGTGGTATGTCCTGAATATGCACATATTAAGTTATCAGGAGTGTTTTGCCAAGTTGAAAGTAGATGATGAGGTAATAGCTGAGAGGAATTTTATATGCTTCCTCTATGGACTGCCCAAAGTCAAAGAAGTTAACAAAGTAAGGGCCATCATACTTGAAGGCTCAGTCACACAGCCGATATTATTGCTAGAAAACCACTTCCACTTGCAAAATGGCCGACCGACATGACCACGTGCTGACCACTGTTCAAAATTTGCTATTTGCAGAGGAAGGATTTCTTAGATTTTTATCGGACTGATCGTACTGACCACTATGTGACCACACGTACCACAATCTGTATGCAAATCCAAGTTTTTAAATCCGGTTTTGTCCCATTAATATGGGGGTGGCCGGATTTATATTCCACTTCACCCGATTCAATGCATCCTCCGTCCTCAACCCAACCCTTCTACTGTGCTTCTCCAGCTCCACTTGCTTCTTTCATGTCTTCCTTGGTCGTTCCCTCCTCCTCAAACCGCCCACCTCGGACTCAGAAGTCCGTCATAAGACATGTTCGCCATTCTTTCTCAGCAAGTGCACATACCGACGTCCACTATTCGCCTTCGCCAAACGATCCTCAACCCCCGCTTCTTCCAAACCCAACATCTGCATCAAGTCCTCTGTCTGCTTCTTATCCATCAACTTCAAAGCACACATCACTCTCATCAACGGTCTCTTTGTCCTTCTCAAAATCCCCATCTCCTTTTCTTTCAGAGGCCATGCCTCACTCCCATGCAGCATCACCGATCTCACACAGCTCTTATGCACCATTGCTTTCATCTTTAAAGGAAACCTTTTTCCGTGTAACAACTCTCAACATTCCCTAAACCTACACTCACTCATACCTCACTCTAGCTGTCACAGCCGACTCGCATCAACCACCCGCACTAACCCTGTCCCTCCAGGTACGTGAACTCCTTCATCGATTCCACCTTATCAAACAAATTTTCCACCTGTTACACCATCCCTCTAGCTTTTTTCTCGCATCTTCTCCACACACAAAATCTCTTGTCAAACTTGGGCTCACTCTCCATCTTTGTGCATCTCCCATGGATCAATTACCTACATTTCTCACACCACACTGAATTTGCTTTTACACTCTTCCCACAAATGCTGCATGGGTCTACCTTACTAATAGCAAGGGACTGTAGTGAAAGAGTGTGCGGATAAAATTGTGAATGTTTGCACACAAGTACTTTAGGCATTGGTAATTTATGGAAGCACTTTCCAACCCCCCTTAATGGCCCCCAGCTTGGGTTTTAAGGTTGTACAGGGGTCAGAATTTTTAAAATGTTCCGATTGTGTTGAAAGTACACCATGATGTTTGTCTGGTTACAAGGATTCCAAAAAGGTATAGTTTACACTATCTATGGCTTAGAGTTTCGGAGTTATGGGGTAAAACTATAAAAATAGCGAAAAGTCAATTTTGGTGTCTACATGGGTCAAAAGTTAAAATTTGCTTCGATTCAGTATGTGGTGCAAATTGTTTCCCTACCTTAACACTTAAGTGCCCAAGCTAAAAAACTTCCGATAGTGCCCAAGGGGGGGGGGGTGTTCCTAGGGACCTAACACAGAAAATCACTTTCCCGTGGGAGTTTGATCATGACACTAACACAAGTAAATGGGGGTCACATAAGAACCACATACCCACAATAAAAATGAAAATCAGAACTCTGACCTATGACCTATGGCTAATTGACACTATGTCACTCTCCGAAAAAGAGTGGTTCGCACATTTCCATCCTCAGCAACTCCAATATAAGGTTTTCATATAAAAGGTTATTTGATTTAAGTATTATTAATTATTAATTAATTGCCTCCTACGGTATATATCTAAGTAAATAAATCACA